>JAQQSW010003223.1:0-14742 GCA_028646575.1 Pseudocheirus occidentalis | reverse complement strand
CTTAAAAGGAGACTGAAGCAATGCATGCTATCATTCTTTTTGATGTTTGGCTTTTGTTTCTCTTTTCTCATTGCTCACTCCATTGGCTATACCACCTATACAACCAGACTATTCTACAATGTGAAGGAGTTTGCAGATCCTATACATGATTGTATGCCACCATGGCAGGGGTGAGGGGTGGGGAGGAAGGGGAGAAAAATCTGAAACTCAAGTGACTCTGGAACTGAATCTTGTAACCTAAAAGTAAACAAACAAGTCAATAAAATTTAATAAATAAATAAATACAAAAATAAATAAATAAATAACTGAATAAATGAACAAACAAATAAATAAATACATAGATAGATAAATGAATAGATAAATAAATAAATAAATAAATAAATGTTTAGTGAAGATTGCAAAAGCCCAAACTAAAAATAAAAGGAGGAAACAAAAATCCAATTTAAAATAAAATTTTAATTCTGTTCCAAAATGAATAAAGCTCCTCATTATACATTTTGGTCTCAAATATTGTCAACAAGACTGTTGTTTTCATTTTGTTTTATTTTGCTTTGTATTTCTATGTATTCCCAGTGTTCAGCAAACTGCCTAACACATACTGATGTTGTTCAGTCATTTCAGATGTCTGACTCTTCCTGGCCCATTTGGAGTTTTTTTGGTAAAAATACTGGAGTGATTTTCCATTCTCTTCTTCATATCATTTTATATATGAGGAAACTGAGGGAAACAGGGCTAAGCAACTTGCCCAGGATCACACAGCTAGTATATGTCTCAGGCCAGATTTGAACTTGGGAAGATTAGTCTTCCTGTCTCCCAGCTCAACACTCTATCCACTGTTCCATTGTAGCAACAACATGATATTCACAGTGCCTAAGGTGGCTATGAATATGCTGGCATAATTCTGAATTGCAAAATATAACAGACTCTCTACATAGAAGACAGAACCAAAGTATTTATTCAAGCACCAGAAAGACAAATCATAGTCCCAGAGAAATCTATATACAATAACAATGCAGGGGACACTGACATTCCCCTTTCTAGGGCCTTCCCATAAACCAACACTCACAGCTCACTGCCCCTTCCTCTCTCCCCCAGCTCTAGCTGCTCTAACCAACTTCCTCTGGGCTCTACTCCATCCTTCCTGCTCCACCCCTTTGATGAACTCCTCCCACCATAGACTCATGTGACTCAGACTTCCATGTGACTCAAGCAGGTCATGTACGCCTATTAATAGATAAGAAAGACCTTCCCATTTACATTACCATTGCATCCATCTAGCTGCTCCTTAAGACTTGCCTCAGGTCTTCCTGAGGCCCTTCTTCCTGACTTCAAACCCAGCCTCAGATACTTCTAGCTGTGTGAGCCTGGTCAAATCACTTAACCTCAGTTTCCTCATCTGTAAAATGAGCTGGAGAAGGAAATGGCAAGCCACACCTGTACCTTTGCCCAGAAAACCCCAAATGGGTTTATAGAGTTGGACACAACTGAAAATTACTGAACAACAACTTTCTGAGTCCACCCACTGAGCAACCTAACTGCTTCCAGGACTACTTTTAGTAATCCTTTAAACATGCATGTCTTAAGCTATGCTCCGTAGGGGAAGTGGGATTAACGCAATGCAACACCAATTGTTCTCTAGGGAATTAAATAGCATTCTCAAAGAAAGCTACACAAACTGGGTGAAAGCAGCAGCTGGAAATGAAAAGGGAGGAAATGGCCCTTGGAAAATACTTTGCTGTCTGTGAGTCTGAAAATAACTTCTTAGTAGGCTTTCTCACATTTCTACACATTCCAGTTTGCCTACTGCTTTCCTCAAAGCTCTTTAAGATAGGGTTGCTCGTGTGTTAAACCCATTTTACAAATGAGAAGATTGAGGCTCAAATGCTTCAGAGGTTGGCCCACACTCACACAGTAAATGATACTCTACATTCTCTAAGTCTAGTCCAATTCTCATTCCACTACACTACAATTATACATATGAATTGATATATACATATATGTATGCCTATCATAGAAAAAAATAAATATAGACACAGAATAAATAACTGATTACAACTATAGTTTTGAAAATCTCACATTTCAACTAATAAGATGAAAAAAAGCATAAGGTATCTATTGAAGATGTAAAATCTTGACACTGTACATTATAAAATTATATTGACCTTCTTCAAAATTGACTTTTTTAAGGCATTTGGAAGACCACCCATGTCATCACCAGGAATTAACAGCTATCTAATCTGTTTTACACGTATTTAATGAAGGATACAGATCTGTTATTACACTAATTTCAGTCTTGAATGATTTCCCTTTAGCTGTCTGCTGACAGTTTTCATTGGTTATTTACACATTCTATCGACTGACACCCACTGGGATAATTTATTGGATTTATTGGATAATAACCCTCTGACTCCCCGTTAAATAGTTAGGTTTTCTGGTAGGAAAAATAACTTTTATGGAATGTTATCATGGACTCTTTTAAAGATTGTATGTGTGTTCATGTATGTGTGTGTGTGTGTCACACAATATACAATCCAAATCTTGCTAGAAATCTCAACATACATACACTCAAAGAAGGGGCTTTTTTCAAACAACAAAGTCAGAAACCCATATATATTAAGTTGGGTTTCAGAGTGGCTGAATGGAAATTCTACTCTATTCATTTAAAACAATACCCCTGCCTTCTAATTCTCTGCCAAGCACACTATATTAGTTTCCTCCCACACTTACTAAGGATGGACTTGATGCATAACCTGTAATATTTCCTGATCCCCTGTTTACACTCTTTTCTCTATCTTTTGAGTTTAATCAAGGGAACTTTGCTGTAATTCTCATCTACTTTGTTGGGCAATGAGGAGAAAGGCAATAAAAACTAAATTAGATTTGGAGGCAAAAGAGCTTGTGTTTAGTTCTTGTCCCTTTTGTTTCTGACGTACATCACGTTAAGCACGTCTTCAATGTTTAGTTGCATCATTTGCAAAATGATGAATTGTACCACATGACTAAGGGCCCCATCCAGTTCTAAATCTATGATTCTGTCATTCTCTGAGATTTGTAAGGCAAGAGAAAGGGAGAAAGGGAGAAGATACCATGTTACCATTCTTTCTCTAGAAGAGGGAGAGCACATCCAAAGGTAGACAAAGGACCTCACACAAGTAGTGGGATCTGCACCCATCCAAATTTTTGCCAACCTGTCTCCTTTAACAAGAGCACTTTGGTATTTTTGGAATTTGGGGGATTTTTCATTTCCCCTAGTCCTATCACTAATGCTAATAGAAGGGTTTATATAGGAAAGACCACAAACCTCTGCACATTACACAAAAATTAAACTGATAACCTGCCTGAGTCTCCTTTGTGAATCCCTATCTCTTCTTTTTCTCCTTCTCTTCTTCTTCTTCTCCTTCTTCTTCTTTTCCTTCTTCTTTTTCTTCTCCTTCTTCTCCTTCTTTTTCTTCTCCTTCTTCTCCTTCTTATTCTCCTTCTCCTCCTCCTCCTCCTCCTCCTCCTTCTCCTCCCCCTCTTCCTTCTTCTTCTTCTTCTTCTTCTTCTTCTTCTTCTTCTTCTTCTTCTTCCTCCTCCTCCTCCCCCCCTTATTTTTCTTCTTCTGAGGAAGGTCTTCTCATAATTTAATTGTTTCATTTTATTTTATCACAATAACTACTTCCCAACCAATCCACAAATTGTTCTCCTCCACAAACTACATCATCTAAAAATTGTAACATAATTAAGTAAAACACTATAATAGCATGATTCTAACTGGTAGTGCATGTCACTCTCCATGTTTACTATTTACCAACTGCAAAAGGGAAGGATGCGTGCTCTAACTTTGATAGCACAGTAGCCAAATTATTCCTTAGTTGTGTTGTCTATTAGTGTGTCTGTTAGTTATGCTGGAATAGTCACTGTGACTACTGTTCTTTGGAATCTGCTTTGTTTACTCTGTGTTTCATTCATTTTCCCATGTTTCTTTATAACATTCTATTACATTCATAAACTGCCATTTTTTCATCTATTCCCTAGATCCATGGACACAAATAGGACCATAGATTTAGAGCTATAAAAAATATTGAACTATCAAAACACCTCAGAAACAAGTGGCTCACAAATCGTTTTTAATTCATTTATTACCTGTGCACAAGAGAAATAGCTGGTGAACAAACCCAAAAGAAAGTTTTACTTTTACAGGTGGTTAAAAGTAATTGAAAAATCCTAACACTTTCAGTGAAAGTAACATTTCTAATTACAAATCATAATGCATGTTACAATCCATGGTAAAGCTGAAAAGCCTTAGGCAAAAGCACTTTCTGGGAATAATATAGTGCTTCTTCAGTCTACACAAAGACTAAAAGGTAATTTGCAGTTGATCTGTGAATGTCAAGACAATGTTACAATATAGTTTTCTGTACAATTAAATGTATAATAAAATGCTTTTCAGAGGCTCAGAAAGGAGACATTTTGGAGGAAATCTGCCTCCAAATTGGACCAGAATTATATCTAGTAACAAAGAATCTACTGGAATCGAAATGCATATATAGAAATATAATTTACAGATAAAAAATCAAGAGTTGTTTTTACTATATAGTTAAGAACATTTTACTTTTCTGTATACAGCCTTTCTTCAAGAGCAATCCTATTTGCCTAATTCTCAAACATTCCTTTAGGATCAATTCAAAGTTGGCCTAGAAGTTAGTCATATATTTGACTGACTGGTTCAGTATTCTCTTAGGTCAGTTTTTCCCCCTTGTATGTAGTTTTAAAAAACTGAAATATGTTCAAGTAACATGGGTGCAGACAAATAAAATCAAGGGAAATACTGAAGTTCAATTTTATTACTTCTGTAACTGCTTGCTACAAAAAAAAATATTTTGGAGGCCATATTGTCCTACTAATCTGTTCAGACACTTTTCCTTGGTGAGAATAATGTGCAGTACACAGGCTTGAAGTGTGTAAGTTAAGTTACCAATGATATTCACATGTCTGTTCTTTCTGCCTTGTTCCTCAATCTGGTTAACTACCAACTTCTGAACTGGTGAATGTTGGTATTTAGTTGTGGGAAAGTGTCATAGCCAATTTGACAATTTATTAATCATAAAATAACAATAAATCTCTAGTTTTTTCAAAAAAAATATTGGAGACCATCTATGTTCTAGCCCAACCTCATCATTTTACAAATCATAAGACTGGGAGACCAGAGAACAAATGACTTGACCAAGATCATCCATATAGTATATAACAGAGATGTTGGCAGATTATCATGGAAGATGCATGCATGCATACATATATGTACATATATAGGCATATATTTAAAGATACATGATAGATGCATGCATACATATATGCATAGATACTAATACAAAGATACCATGATACATACATATATACATACAGACATGCAGACATGCAAAGATACATGATAGATAACTATAGACATACAAAGATAGTAGATAGCTATAGATAAGACATATACATGCAGATATACAAAGGTACACAGGTAAAGATATAGAGATAAAATATTTATTTAATGATTATTATGTGTCAGATACTGAGCTAAGTACTGAGCATATTAATACAAGCCAGCAAGATAACTCCTACCCTAAAGGAGTTTATATTCTAATAGCAAAATACAAGACATAAAAGAGGGGACGGAGGTGCTGTGGGATTATGTTGTGCCTGACTGAGACATGGTGTGAAGACCTAGCTTATGGTAAGGTAAGACAAAAGCTTTATTTAAACTAAAGACCTAGAGGTAGAATCCAAATTAATGATTGGGAAGAAATGAAAATAGTCTCAGTAGAAAAAGCTGGCCAGCTGGCCAGTAAGTCACAGAGTATAAATATTGTTCAGGGAGGACTAGCATCTCTGATGTGAGGGCTGCTCGTCTACCTTTGGTGTCCATCTGGTACTCAACTATCACCTATGGCTCCAAGAAGCTGTGATGTATGCAGTGGCCACACCTCAGTCTCAGCAGACAGGCTAATCCAGGTTGAGGGTAACTGATAGACCTCAAACCCATTGGCTAGTTAAGGGAATGACTATCCCAAACATGTAAAGACTTTCCCCAACAGAACTAGTGGATGAGAATAATTTGTTCCAAGGGCCATTGAAGATAGCTGAAGTAGTTTCTATAGAGTGCTTAGAGCTTGGTCAGACATCAAAGACATGAAGGCCATCCACTGCATCCTGGGCCATCTCCACTTGTCACTGAATTCCAATGACTGTGTAAGAGAGAGTGAGGCTGATGACTTTGTGCAACTGCCTCACCTAAATCCAATTCATGTATGAGTCAATACATCATCCTAGAACAAAAAAAGGATAAAGGCAAGAACTGAACCAGATCCTCTGATACCAAATCCAATTGATTTTCCACTGATGGATGTAGAGTTTCATAAGACAAAAATACAGGCAGTAGGATCAATTTTGTGTAATGAGGAAAGGTCCCTATCATCTGCTAATAATATTTGTATGTATATGGGTCCTTCCTTTTATGTCATCTGTAAAACTGGGACTAATAATAATGCCTAATTCTCAGAGTTTTTGTAAAGATAAAAGGAGATAACATTTATAAAGCAGTTCACAAATTTTAAACCATTTTATGAATGCTAGAATGATCATTGCTCGTTGGGCTTAGTAGCAAGATCAATAATATCAACAGTGTAGTAACTTTTCTCATGTTGTTCTTCTATAAGGGTTAGACTGTCAACTCTACCAGCACTGAATTAGTATGCTTTTCTTTCTCTATCACAATTAAAGTTTCCCATTTTTTATATCATTGCTAAATTGATTAATGCAAGGTGCTGTTTTATGGTTTTAAATTTTTATGTTACATTCTCAGATAATTTGTGATTGTTCAATAGCACTCCAAATGGTTATTGATAAATTTTATTTCTTTTTGTGAATATTGTTTATACATATTTTTGCACAGTTGTCTACAATTCCTTGTAAATTCCCAAAGATAGATTCTATCAGAGATATTTAGTGCAAATATTGTCCTGATCCACATAATTCTTCTGATTCTAAGTACATTGATTTTATTTGTGCAAACATTTCTAATATGTGATTATTATTTATATTATATTAGCATATAATTAACATTTTCTTTTCTTATGTATAATCTCTTTATGACATCTGTGCTACATATTCAATAAACAAAGTCTCTGCTCTACCTTTGCTGGAAGTAAGGAGTATAGTGTTTTGGGATAAATACTGAACTCCACCATCCATCCCCAAGCAATAGATTGTATTCCCACCTCTGCGGCTAATAAGTTGGCTGGCCTTGGTCAGGGCACTCATATTTATTAGACATTAGTTTTCTCATCTCCAAAATGAGGGGGTTGAACTAGATGTTTAAGTTCCCATCAAGCTGTAAAATATTATGACTGCCACAGTAAGAATTAAGTCACCTCCTTGATACAGAAGAAGAAGAATGGAGCACTATAAGTTCTCAGAGTTCTCAAGCTATGTCTGTAAAGACACAATGGTAATACATCTTGAGGCAGATTCTCCTGGAACATGATTGTGGAATATTTGAGTCAATCAAGAAGCTACATCAGTTCTTTCAGGTTAAGGCACCACTCAATGCACAGCACTTTTCAAATGGGTTTAAACTAGGGTGTAGTGTTCAACTTTGCTTAGTCACAATTTAGGGAGACCTAACATATGAAAATTCTAACTTGGAAAACAAATGAGTCAGACAAATTCTGAACAAGTTAGATTACTTTAGAACCTTTGAAGGAGACTTAGCTAGATTACCTAGTCCAAGCCTCTCCCACCCCTACCTTCTACATATGTGGAGGATCTATTGCTTGGTAAAGATTTGGGGAGGAGGGACAGGTATATAAAAAGAAAGAATAGGTTAGATGAATGCAGAAGAGTGACACAACCTTATAAAAACCATTTCAGGAAATGATATTCAGAGTGAATGATGAGAATTTTTAAAGTCACGTTGTTGATGTTGTTTTAACTTTTGTTAGGTGCCAAAGGAAGGATAGGATCACAGCTTTTGTTGACTTGGACAATAATAATAAAATGATCTTCAGGCAGGAAATTAAGCCCAAAATGGTTAACAAGCAGTTGAAACCCAAGAAAGATAAGAAAAGGGATGGGTAAGAAAGCACCTTGTTGTCTGGAATAAGTTCAAGTTGTGAGACAAAATACATACCAGGGCAATGAGAGAGCTGCTCAATATAATTGCTGGCCTGCTGTAAATGATCTCTTGAAGACTGAAAAATATTAGAGTTGCTACCAAAAGGATAATATTTTCTTAACCATCAAAAAGGAGAAAAGCAAAGCATGCATAATGAAGGCCACTGATTTTGGTTTCTATTCTTGGAAAAATTCTACAATGCATTGTTAAATGGGTGGTCTATGAGAATTTATGTAGAAAAGGAAGGGATGATCACACGCCATCACAAACAAGTCATTCCTGAATAGCTTCATGTCCTTTTTTTGACAAGTTTACTAGACTGGTAGATCCACAGAATGCTATGCATGGATCATTTCAGCAAAGATTTTATCATAATCATTTTAATCACTCAACCAACAAGCACTGAGTAAATACATGTTTTACACACTGTACTAGGTGCTTAGATACTGGCAGTACAATGATGAAAATGACAAAAATGATTTTTTGAAAACCTCCCCTTTAAAGAGTTCAAAATAACCTTGTGAACACAATGGAAAGAAGTAGGTTATAAAATAACTCGGTTAGGTGGATCTGGAAATGACTGAATGTTATGATCTGAAAGAGCATCTTTAATGTAACAATATCAACTTAAAGATAATCTCCAGTGCAACGTTCTAGCAATCTGTCCTTAGCCCTCTCCTCTTTAAAACTTTTCTCATTTACTTGGATAGAAGTCAAGATGACATGTTTATCAAATTTGCTGTGACACAAAACTAGAAGGTATTGCTAGTTCTTATTGCAGTCAAAATCCCCAAATATCTAAGCAGGTTGGAATGCAGGGCCACAAGTGGGAAGATGAAATTTAATAGGTATAAATGTAAAGTTCTACATCTGGGATAAAAAAGTCAACTTCACAAGTATGAGATGTCTAGATAACAGTTTATCTTAAAATGCTCTATACTTTTTCATGGGCAAGCTCAATGTAAGTAAGCAGCTATTGCTATGAGAGTCTACACAAAGAGAAACACAGTATTTAGACTAAAAGAGGTAATCATCTATCCCACTGCATCCTAAACTCATCACTTCACATAAGGAGTATTGTGTTCAACCTTGAGTGCCATGTTTTAGGAAGTACAATGATAATCTGGAGAGTGTCCAGAGGGTGATGATCACTATAGTCTCAGGAACATGCCTGTTTCTAAAGATCACTTTAACCTAGAGCCAAAAATCTTAGAGGGTAGGTGAAGGTTAGAGGGTAGAAAGAATATTAAGGTTGTTCCATTTGGCCCCAGAGGGCAAAGCAGTGGGTGAAAAATACAGATATAAAATAGAGAGATAGATAGATAGATAGATAGATAGATAGATAGATAGATAGATAGATAGATAGATAGATGTTAGATAGATAGATAGATAGATAGGTAGATAGATAGATAGATAGATAGGTATTTCAGCTCCATATAAGGGGAAATTTGCTAATAATTAGAGCTCTCTGAAAGTGGAATTATCTGTCTCAGTTGTATAAGATTTTTCTCTTACTTCTCCTTCAAAGAAAAATTGGATGACCACTTGCCAAATATGTTATTGAAGAGATTCCTCTTTAGACAAGAGTTGCCCTCAAAGACCACTGAGGTCCCTTCCAACTCTAAGGCTCTGTGATTTCTTTCAAAATTCAGAATTGTGATGAAGATAGATACAATTCAAATTCAATGTCTATTTAATAATGGTGATCCTAATAATACTTTACGTTGAGACTTAACAAGTTGCAAAGCATTTTACATGCAGTATTTCATTTGTTTAGCAAACCCCTTCTTCATACATAGTAAAAATTAATAACGTAAACACAATCACAAGTGAGTGTTTAAAATACTTAGAAAACAAACTGTGTTCAAGCACCATCAGCACTTAAGAAACATCTGTTTACATACTAACAGTTTATACTCCAATTACACACCCAATTTTCTTATTCATTAAAACAAGGCCCTTAAGCATTTTCTAAACCAGAGGCAAATGCATAGATGGATGGATAGATGGATGGATGGATGGATGGATGCATAAATGAGAAAATGAATGATTGAAATTTGTTTACTTCTATTGTTTATATTTGAAAGCAATAAAATTGCAATTTTTACAAAAGTCTGTAATTAAGATTTTTTAACCCTTTAAAAATAAATTAATCCATTGCCCACTTAGTCTACCCTGGGGACATTTTAATGTAACAATAGCTAGCACTTTAAGGTTCACAAAACACTTTGCAAATATGATCTCATTTTATTGTCCCCATAGCCCAGAGAGTCAGGAGCTATTATTATCCTCATGATACAAATGGGAATTTTAATGAAAGAAGGCTAATGAAAGAGGTAAACTGACTTTTAAGCTTGAGTTTTCTTGACTTTAAGTCTATCATTCTATCTACTACCATCAAAACAAATTTTGAGATAATTATAAAATAACTGTTTTTTAGAACTGGAATCATTGTAAATAACCTATTTAAGAACCATGCCCCAAATATTCGGTTTTCTCTGTTCACACTGGCTGCTTGAGATAAAAAAGGTCATATGTTTTCTACAGTTTTTTCTTCCCTTTTTCCTATAACTACATCAATCCGCTAGATTTTTCAAGATCTGTACCAAATGGCTAATCTTTTCACTTAGGAAAATTAAATTTCATGGTTTTATGTCTGTATTTAGAATGTGGGTCACATATATTACACATTAAATGGCTCCATAATGTTCTCAACTAGATAGGAAAATCCTATTTGTAATCAATTATATCTATTTTTCAGGCATGCAAAATGACCAGAGAACTAGGAAAAATACAGATAATTCAGACAAAAAAATCTTTAGCCTCACATTATGCAGATACTTGAGAAAAATGAAACTTTTTCCCTGAATCTTCTTGTGTCATGAACCCCTTTGTAGAACTAGTGAAATCCATGCATTGCTTCTCAGAATAATGTTTTAAATACTTAAAATACAAAAGATTACAAAGGAATGCAATAACATTGAAATGCAATTATCAAAAATATTTTTAAAAGCTCTTGGATCCCAGATTAAGAACCCCTGATCTAAATGATTATTTGAATTTCCCATTTTGCAGATATAGATACAATCTAAATAAAAAGCATTCTTCTATTTTTCATTGAGAAAATTAATCTAGAGAAGCATAATTGTAGAAATGTTTCCATTTGGTCTTCTCTTTCTATACAATGTTTCTAAAAATACTTTTTATGTTTTCTAGTGAATATAATCGCTTCATGAATGATTAAATTATTGGCAAAATTTTGAGTAGAAAAATTAATGTTTGAATTTCTTCCAGTTCAACCACAAAGAAGTTACTTTTTCCAGAATTAAAATTTGTTTTTTCATGGAAGTAAATTCCTTCAGGCAGCTTTCAAACTTCACATGAGGCTTTGGGTGTAGTAATTAGCAGTAGGCTGCTTATATTCCTCAATATATTTGTACAAACATATGTTGGCACTCAATTCCATATCAGCTACACATCAGAGAAGGAAGCTGAAAAGCTATTATTCCACCTCAGGGTTGGATTATCCACTCTGCCTGAAATACATCTCATTTAACTGTGTGATTTTGAGTTTTTCTTTTTTTCCTTTCCTTATTTTTGGAGTTCTTTGTTGGGAGGAGGTAGTAAAGAGAGGCTAAAGAACTTCCATGGAGTGAATCAATTTCCAAACAGTGATCCTGGGGAATTCTGGGTTCCAGTTCTCACTAGACAGCTGTGATCCTAAAACAAGTCTTAACCTCTCTTTCTTCTACTTTGCCAATCTGTTAAAAATGGGGTAATGATTCTTCCCCTTGTTGCCCCATAGGAAGGTAACATGAAACTCAAAAGCATGCCCAGAAAATTCTAATAATGGGTGAGCTAACATTTCCTTCTGGCAGCATCCATTTCCCCCAGTGGTTCACAATTCCTTCCATTGTTTCCTTCCATTAGTTCCAAAAAACAATTCACATCTTGCCAATAGTGGGGAAAATCCATGGCCCCCACTTCCTTCTCCAGACTAGATCCCAGAGATTCCCCTCTTCCTCTATGTAGAACTAAATTTACCATGCCAGGCAAGCAGAGAATACAGAGAAAATGTCATCCTGAAGTCAACTGGTCACACCTTGGGTAAAGTATACCAGACTGTGCCAATGACCAATGGGGATAAATTGTGTGGACACCTTTAGCCAATTTTTCTGTCTTTTTGTCCTTTTACTGGCTCAATTATCCTCTATTTACAAGCTGCCCTTTCCATCTCACCATCCAATCACCATTCAAATCATCTTGCTGTATGTGGCTGGACATCATAGTACTAAGAAATGCAACCACAAAGCTTGAGAACTGCAACAACCACAAAGATCCTCACAAAGGGGTTTTGATCTCATCATTTCAATGTTAGTCACATAATTCAATGAGATTGTGATTTGATGGATCCTAATATCCTTGAATGAAAAACTGCAAATTAAACAAAACAATAGAAACACAACCTATTCATTTAGCTGAATCAGGACTTTTTTTTAATGTTCCCTTACCTGATGAACCAACAACATAACTAACTGTGCACATGAATAGATTTCATCATTTGCTTCATGTATTTCATTCTCACATGTGGAAATCTGGCAGAATTTGTTGACTGTGTTTTGCCATGGATGATTTCAGCACTAAAAGAAGCACTGAAATCTCTCACTCCAATACATCCAAAACAATTGCCAAACTAAGCATTTAGATGGAAAAGGATAACATTAGAAGGCAACACCTTTGTCACCACTACAGGCAACAATGTCCTAGGCTAGCATGTTGAGCCAGCAAAGGATGATGACAGCATGTGTAACTTCTTCCACTTGGAGATGGAAGTTGACATGAAGTAGATGAAAGAAAATCTGCTCAATGAACCAGCTTCTACCTTGAAGGTTTCTATATCCTTCCAGAAAGTCAGATGTGGCTTCTTGCTTCTTCTTTATAGAGTGAAGATATTAGAATCAAGACTTTCTATCATCAAGCAGTCAGCAGAGAGGGTGGGATGTCAACCATAACTTACTAAATCACATTCTAATGAAACAGAAGAATGAATGCTGCTTTAAAGGGTGCCAATTCAGAGCTAGGGAGTGTCTTGGGGACCAATATAATCTGGCTCAACATGTTTCTTGGCATGGTGGAAAGAAACAATTCCTTTACCAGTACAGGGAAGAATTTAAAGAAGCCTCCAGCAATACCACATATCCTTTCAAATAATTTGACATAGAAGCTTGGCCAGAAATGAAAGAAAAGGTCAGGCAAAGTACTTTCCTAAGCCTACAGCAAGCCTCACTTTCTTTTCCTTCTGGGAGTTATAAAAAGGGAAGAAACTGAATAGATGTTAAAGGAAGAATACTGTTTACTCTGATCAATTAGGAACTCCACAGGACCACGTATGCCAAAGCAAGGTCTCATCATTCACTATTCCATCACGATGATCACTTCTAGCTTTTGCTCTCCTATTGGAAGTATGACTGGCACTAGTATCACTCTCTGAAATGAACCCTTAAAGTAAAAACTAATACAGAGGTGATTTTAGGTCACATGACCCAGTAATTAGTCATAGAACTCAAAACAACCATTACTTGACAGTTAGTGTGCCCCCATGTGAACACTGCTCAAACATCTATGCTTTTGTGCTATTTTGTTTTCTAACCCGATCACAATATATACATGTCATTCAACCGTCAACATATATGATCATTTTACAGATAAGAATCCATATATAAAGCAAACTAAAATATGTTAATTAGAGGAAGAACATATGGAAATGTTCACTTAGCTGATTGAAGTGAAACACACAGTCAACCAGAAACTAACTTGGTGCTTTGGGGATGGGAGTGGGAATGAGAAGGGAACATATGTAAGAGATGGGGAGCTGGAAACAAATTTGGCAAATAATTGAATGTGTAGGTTGCCTTCTCAACGTGAGAGTTCCTTGATATTCGTAGTCTTCTCACCTTGAATTATCCCTCAATCCAGTAGCTCCCTACTGTCAATGGTAAGTTTCTCCTGGAACTTCCATCTTAAAGAAGATCACAGTCTTGCAATCTTTCATCTTCTCCTGGTTCTGCTTTTGACTCTGGATTTTGCCATCATGCCCGAAAATAAGCACCTTCCCTTCTTCTTCACTTTACAGTTTCTTTTTATATGTTTGTCTACTCTAATTAAAATGTGAGTTCCTTGAAGATGAGGATTTTGTTTCTGTTTTTTTTCTGTCTGTAGCCCCATACTTACTTCAATGCCTGGTAAATAGTAACTGCTTAATAAATGCTTGTTGGCTTGAATTGCTTTGTATATCATAGGCACTTAACAAACACTTGATTATTAAAAACAAATTGTTGAACTCATTTATTGTATGATGAGAGAAGAGTGACAAACTTAAAATAGATTGTTTCATTTTTGTTGGGAAATTGAGTGATCGTGTTCTGATTAAAATGATCATAAAAAATTAATTCATAAGCAGTTCAGTAGCAGAGTGGATAGAGTGTTGGACCTGAAGTATGGAAGACATGGATTTGAATCCTGCCTCAGACACTTAGTTTTTATTTGACCTTGAACCAACAAATTAACCTCTGTCTACCTCAGTTCCTCCAGATGTTAAATGG
>JAQQSW010003222.1:0-14743 GCA_028646575.1 Pseudocheirus occidentalis | reverse complement strand
GATGGAGGGAAGGGCGGGGTGGGGGGAGGGTTTGCGGGAAGTACACATCTCAGTAAAGGGACAGGGACAGGGTAGAGAACAAAACAAGGGGGGTGGGGTGCAGGATAGGAAGGAGGGACATACAATTAGCCTCTCACAATTTCCCCACCATGGAGATGTCCTGTGTTAATTACACAGGTACAGCCTGTATTGAATTGCTGCTCCTCCCAGTGGGAGTGGGTGACAGGGGAGGAATTGCAAGAATCTAGTATTTAAAGCTATACAATCAAATGCAACTGGGAAATAATACATACAGGGACGGGGACAGGGAGCCCCTCCCTGCCCTGCTAGAAAACTAGAGGGGTGTTGGTAGAGGGCATAAAAGGGAACAGATTATGGGAGGGATAATTACAGTGGGATCAATGTTCTGGGCTGAGGGTAGGGGCAAGAAGGGGAGAAAATTTGTAACTCAAAACCTTGTGGAAATGAATGATGTAACCAAGAAAATAAATTAAAATTAAAAAAAATTGGTCTTTTTCTATCAAGCTGGTGTTCTAACTTCAGAGGCAGCTAATTATGGAATGACTTCTACATCAACAATGAAATCTTTCCTTTTCCCCTTCTCAGAGAACTATCCTTTATAACAAAGTATTTTTAAAAGACAAAAGAAAATGAAGATGAAAAATTCTGCATGGTCTATCAATGCACTGAAAAAGTCTTAAGAGCCGGTGCAATGTGAAACATCAGTGGAATTCCTACCTCCATGAAATATCAGGTTGAGTGGAGGGTAGGATTTGCTTATATTTCTTCATTTGAGTCATACTTGATCTTTTTAATTTTTTTAATTCATTTTTTATTTTATGTACAGAGTTGTTCTTACCATTTACATTGCTGAAGTCCTTATGCGTATCATTTTCTTGGCTCTGCTTACTCTGTATCAGTTCACATAGACCTTTTGAGGCCTCTCTGTATCTGTCACTTTCATCATTTATTACAACCAGTAATATTTCACTACATTCATTCCTTCTACTGCATTCACAATTTATTTAGCCATCCCCCTATCAATGGACATCTAGTTTGTTTCCAATTCACTGCCATCCCCAAAAGTACTGCTACAAACATTTTGGTGTATATGGGAACTTTCTTCTTATCACTGACTTCCTTAGGAATATAAGCCAAGTAATGGCATCTTTGGCTCAAAGGGTACAGACATTTTTGTTACTTTATCCGCATAATTCCAAATTGTTTTCCAAAATGGTTGTACCATTTTACAGCTCCACCAACAATGCATCAGTGTGCTTATTCCACAACCCATTCAACACAATTGTCATTTTTTGTTAACTGCCAATTTGCAGGGTATGAGGTAAAACCTCAGGATTGTTTTTATTTTGCATTTCTTTTATTATTAGTGACTTGTTTAGTTTTTTGGAAATAATTGGGGTTAAAAGTGACTTACCCAGGGTCACACAGCTAGTGTCTGAGGCCAGATTTGAACTCAGGCCATCCTGACTCTAGGGCTGGTGCTCTAGCCACTGTATCACCTAATGGCCCCTATTATTAGTGATTTGGAGCATTCAGTGATGTGGGTGGGAATACTTTGTAATTCTTTCAAGAACTGTTCATATTCTTTGTGCATGTATCTATTGCTGAATGCCTATTAGACAGATGAATACAAATTATTTGTATATCTTGGAGACCAAACCATTATCAGAGAAATTTGATACAATTTTTTTTCCATTCAACTACTTCCCTTCTTATCCTAGGTATGTAAATTTTGCCTATATGTAAGTTTTTAAGTTTCATGTAATCAAAGTTACCTATTTCATATTTTTAAACTATATCTTGTTTGGCTAAGAATATATTGTCTACCCATAGATGTGAGAAGTATATTGTCTGCTTCTCTTCTAATTTCTAAAAATTATTTGTCTCTAATATTAAGGTCACATAACCATTTAGACTGTTTTGTAGAATATTGTGTAAAATACTAGTCTAAGTCTAGTTTTCACCAGACTACTTTCCAGTTTTCCCAGAAATTTTTTTAAATAAAAGGGATTTTTTCCCCTAGGTAATTTATATTTTCTATTTTATCAAACAATGGGGTTATTGTATTCCATTGTTTCTGATTCTCCCTTGTCTAGTCTGTTCCATTGGTCTATCTATTTTTAAATTGATACAAGATGGTTTTGAGGACCACCATTTTATAAAATAGTTTGAGATCTTGAAGTACCATTCTCTATCCTTACCTCTTTTCACCACTTCTCTTGGTATATTATATCTTTTGCTTTTCCAAATGAATTTTGTTATTATTTTTTCAAGTTGTACAAAATATCCCTGTGGTAATGTAATTAGTATAATCTTAAACATGTAAATTAACAGTGGCAGTATTGCTATTCTTATTATTTTGGCATGGCTATAAGCACTGAATATTCTTCTAGCTATTTAAGTTTTTTTTATTTAAGGAACCCTTTGTAACTCAATCTACACGTGTGTGTGTGTGCACGTGCTTTGATAGAATAGTATCTAGATACTTTATGCATTTTGAGAAAGAGAGACAAAGAAAGAAGTTTCAATTTGTATTCTGAATCTATCAGTTCTCTATGTTGAGGTAGTTTGTTTCCTCATGAGTCTTTTGAAATTGTGGCAGATCATTGTTTGATAGAGTTATTGAGTCTTTCAAAGTTGATTATTTTTTATAATATTGCTGTTACTATGTAAACCGTTTTCCTGGTTCTGTCTTCACTTTGCATCAATTCATACAGTTCTTGTCAGGATTTTGCTGAAACCACTTCCTTCCACATTTTTTTTTTTTGGAGAGGGAAGGCAGGGCAATTGAAGGTAAGTGACTTGCCCAAGGTCACACTGCTAGCAAGTGTTATGTGTATGAGGCCAAACTTGAACTCAGGTCCTCCTGAGTCCAGGACCAGTGCTCTATTCACTGCACCACCTAGCCACCCCTCCTTCAACATTTCTTAAAGCAATAAATATTCCATCACATTCATATATCACAAATTGTTCAGCCATTCTCCAATTGATGGGCATTTTCTCAGTTTACAATTCTTTGACACCACAAAAAAAGCTGCTATAAATATTTTTGTACATAGGGATCTTTTTCCTCTTTCTTTTATCTCTTAGGAGTATAGTAGTGGTAATGCTGAATTAAAGATATGCAGAGTTTAATAGTCATTTGGAAATAGTTCAAAATAGCTTTAGAGAATGATCAGATTAGTTCATAGTTCCACCAACAATGCAATACTGGATCCATTTTCCAACATCCTCTCCAGCATTTATTTTTCTCTTTTTTTTTTTGGTAGGTCATTTTAGCCAACTTGATGAGTGTGAGGTGGTACCTCAGAGTTATTTTAATGTACATTTCTCTAATGTTTGTGATTCAGAGCATTTTTTTCATATTACTATTGAGAACTTTTATATCTTCCTCCAAAAATTATCTCTTTATATCCCTCGAATGGCTCTTCTTGAAAATTTTACTCAGGTCCCTATATATTTTGGAAATGAAATCTTTATCTAAGAAACCGTTACAAAGGGTTTCCCAGTTTCCTGATTTTCTTTTAATTTTATATACATTAGCTGTATTTGTGCAAAAATTTTTGTATTTTACTTAAAAATTTTACATTAATATTCATTAGGGTAATTGTTCTATAGCTTTCTTTCTCAGTTTCGAATCTTCATGGCTCAGGTATCCAAATCATATTTATGGAGTAAAAAGAAATTCATAGTACTCCTTTACTTGTTCCCCCCCCCCCACCAAGAGTTTATGTAATAATTTAAATTAATTGTTCTTTAACTGTTGGGTAGAATTCATTTGCAAGTCCATCTGGTCCCTAGTTTTTTTTTTTCCTTAGACAGACTGGCAATTTTATTGACACATTCTTGGGCAAAATGGGTCCTAATAATTATTTCTACTTTATCTTCATTGGTTGTGAATTCATCTTTTTCACTTTTAACACTGGTAATTTTATTTTCTTTTTAAAAATTAAATTACCTAATGTTTAATCTATTTTACTGTTTTTATTTATTTATTTATTTATTGCTTTTTTTTTTTTGGAGGGCAGTTGGGGGTTAAGTGACTTGCCCAAGGTCACACGGCTAGTTTTTGTGTTAAGTGTCTGAGGCCGGATTTGAACTCAGGTCCTCCTGACTCCAGGGCCGGTGCTCTATTCACTGCACCACCTAGCCACCCCCTACTGTGTGTTTTTTTTAAAAGAACAGTTCCTGGTTTTATTAGTTTATCTATTTTTTTCTTTCAATTTTGTTAATTATTTCTTTGTTAATATTTCTATTTTGTTTAACTGGAGTTTTAAATTTTTTGGTTGTCTAGTTATTTTTTTAGTTTCATCCCCAATTTCATTGATCTACTCTCTCTTTCTCTCTCTCTCATTGATGTAAACATTTAGAGATATAATATTTCCCCTAAGTACTACTTTGTCTGCATCTCCAAGACTTTGGCATTTTGTCTCATTGTTGTCATTATCTTTAATGAAATTGTTGATTGTTTTTATGATTTGTTCTTTGACCCCTACCCCCATTTCCCAGGATTAAGTTATTTATATAATCTATGATTCAAAGTTCCTTTATTTCCTATTATTTTTATTCCACTGTGGTAAGAAAAAAGAGATACATTTACCATTTCTTCTTGGCTGCATTTGTTTATGAAGTTTTTAAGTCCTAAAACATAACCAATCATTATGAAAGTGCCATGTGAAACTGAAAAATAGGTATATTCCTTTCTATTTTCATTCAACATTCTCCAGAGGTCTAGAATATCTAAGTTTTCCAAAATTCTACTATCTCCATAACTTCTTTCTTGTTTATTTTATGGTTAGATTGATCTAAGTATGAGAGGGGGTAACTGAGGTCCCCTACTAATATAATTTTACTATTTCCTCCTATAACTCATTTAACTTGCCACATTTGCCCTTTTAAACTTTAGCTGAAGCACAATACCTTCTGCACCATCCCCTTACTTTAACTCTGTAAATCTTTCTCTTTCAAGTGTGTTTCTTCTAAGCAACATAAAAATATGGAAGGTTTCATGAATTTACATGTCATCCTTGGGCTGGGGTGATGCTAATCTTCTCTTTGTTCCAGTTCTAGTATTTGTGCTATCAATATGAGTACCATATAGTTGATTTTTGAGGGTTTATTTTGTAATCTGCAACTTTGTTGAAGCTGTCTCAATTAGTATCTTTTCTGGTTCCTTAGGATTTTCCAAGTATACCATCATCAAATCAGCATAGTTTTGTTTCCTTTTAACCTACCTTTATGCCTTTAATTCCTTTCTCTTGTCTTATTTTTGTTACTTGCATTTTCAGCACTATATCAAATAATAGTGGATAGCTTAGGCATCCTTATTTTACCCCTATATTTATTGGGAAAGGTTCTAATGTATCCCCACTGCATATAAAGTATATTTTTGTCTGAGATATTAAAAATATATTTTTCTTTTGTCTTTATTAATTTGTTTGTTTACTTTAGTTTACAAGATTCAGTTTCACAATCCCTTGCGTTTCAAATTTTCTTCCCCTCCCTCTTCTTCCCTCCTCTCCCGCTATGGTGGCATGCAATCAAGTATAGGATCTTCAAATATTTTCACATCAGACATTAGGAATGAACAATGGGAAAGAGGAAATAAAACCAAATAAGAAAAAGAATGAGAGCAAGTAGTTTGCTTCAATCTGCATTCAAACTCTGTTCTTTCTCTGAATGTAGACATCTCTGAGAGATTTTTATTTTTGCTTTTTTTTGGAGGGGGGAAGGTAGGGCAATTGGGATTAAGTGACTTGCCCAAGGTCACATGGCTAAGTGTGTTAAGTGTCTGAAGCCAGACTTGAACTCAAGTCCTCCTGACTCCAGGGCCAGTGTGCTCTATTCACTGTGTCACCTAGCTGCCCCTTGAAAGATATTTTAAAATGATGTTAAGAAAAGTCTCTCCATACCCATATTTTGCAGAGCTTTTATTTTTTTTAAAGCATATATGAGTGTTGTGCTTTTTTTTTCTGTATCTCCTGAGGTAATCATTTGGTTTGGAATGTTTTGTGTTTTTAACATGATTAATTCTGTTGACTCTTTTCCTAATGCTGAACCATCCTTGCATTCTGGTGTACAGCCATCTTGCTGATAATGAATGATTTCTTGAATAAATTGCTAAAGTCAGTTTCATAGGATTTTGTTTAAATTTTTAAAAATCAATATTTATTAATAATATAGGCCAGGGGTGGGGGCTAGATCTCAAGTCTTCTCAGTCTCCTCTCATACTAAACAATTCACATTTCATCAGCTTAAGGTCTTTATCCTAAGTGACTTTTGAGGAAGACGGAACTGGCCTTTGATGGATGCTGGGCACTTTCCATCAAGCTCCATGCACTACTTCTCCCCTTCCTCCCTTCTCTACAGTATCTGTTCCACAGTCTGTGGCCCAGTAATATAGAGCACTGTCATGCTGGTACTACTGTAGCCTGTATTACTAGGGTAGTGGTGTCAGGGTATGAGACTGACCTCTATTTCAAGCCCAGCTTTGTTAGGTCCCCTTCCCTTTGTCCCCTTACTCCCCTTCAAAGATCTTTTGCAGGACAGAATACTGCCATGGCACTGGCTATTGAAACCTCAGCAGATTTCTACAATTTGGAGCTTAGACCTACACAGCTCTGGAAAAAGAGGAGGGACCAGAGTATGGGGTTGCATTTTGTTGCAAGTTTGTGGCTTGCAACAGTGGCTAGTGTAGTTATGCTGCTAATAGGAGGAGGGGAGAGAGTTCTAACTGAGGCAAAATAAAGCATTAGTTCATGGAATTTTTAGCATTCTTTTGGGTTCTTGGCTTCTTAGACTATGGAGACAGTTGAGGTTGCTTTAATTTTGGCACATAATTTCTATTTAGTACTCTATCTTGTTAGTCACTGGACCCATAAGTCACCTAAGTTTTGTCTTGAAAAAAATATTCATGATATATAGGTGTGAAGCTTTTGAATGGTCTACAAGTCTTTGTCTTTTCTTAGTCCTCACTCCTAAACCATACTGTCTATCATAAGTTTCCACATTCCCACCTTTCCACTATAATCACAATAGAATAAATGTTGGCTTAATTTGAAAAGTCTTACTACAATTTTTTTGTAGTATTTTTCCAACTCTTCATACTTCGCAACAAATGTAGGTGTATAAGATGTGATTATTTTCATGTTGATCACTTTGTAAATAATGATTATAAGCAATGAAATTAAGGGATGACCACTGTTTTTTATTGCCTCTGGATGATCAAGTCAGCTCCTACTTTTGTCTTTCCAAGGAGAATTTGTGATCCATCCTTCAGTTTAGCTACTATTTCCTTCTCTCTTCTGGATTTGTTTAAGGAGAGCAAGAATGTCAAGACTGGTATGATAAAGTTACTCTTACAGCATGTCCACTTAAACTATCGCTATACATAGCATGTCACTAGACTAAAATCTCACTTTTGGAATATCAATAGCTAGGTTTCTTCATACAGTCTATTAAAAAATATGATTCTTAGCATCTTATGGTCTCATCACTGCAGAAGTGGAAGAGTACTGCACTGGACTTGGGGCCATTTAGTATTTTTTTTTTTTTTTGGTTTCATGGGTTACTTCTGCCAAAAAGAATCAGCACTGTGTGGCCAGTCCCCTGGTAACATGCTTCTGTGGGCTTTACTAGGCTTTTCACCTGACACAATTAGTCTTGCTGGGACCTTACTTAAAACCCCTCCAGCATGGTGTAAATGATTAGAGCTTGTGCTCTACTGTGTAGCCTTCAAAGACCCAGGGTCACCTCCTCTCCTTGACCAGGCATCCAAGTAAGATTTTGTGAAGGATAACAAAGGTACAAAAGGTAAAACAGCAGTGTAGGAATTAAACAAATGAGTATTACTAAGAAGTGTAGTTTGGAGAAGCAAATGTGGGCTGGAAATGACCAGGAAGCCTTTGTAGGATAGTGACTCATACTATGTTATTCTGTATATGTGTCAATTCTCTTAAGAAAGCAATTATTGTAATTGATTCTTAACTGAAAAAGGAATAATAGGAGACAAAACTGTAATCAATATACAGGGGAGATATTTTCTGTATTTCCAGAATAAACAAGTTATAGTTTATCCATTATCCAACAGCAGGTAGGTGGTATAGTGGATAGAGTGCCAGGTCTGAAGTCGGAAAGACTCATCTTCCTAAGTCCAAATCTGGCCTCAGATACTTACTAGCTGGTAGCCCTGGCCAAGTCACCTAACCCTGTTTTCCTCAGTTTCCTCATCTGTAAAATGAGTTGGAAAAAGAAATGGCAAACCACTTCAGTATCTTTGCCAAGAAAATCCAAAATGGAGTTGTGAAGAGCCAGACATGACTGAGAAACTGAACAATTATCCATTACCCATAGTACATATGGATCCCCAACCTGTAATGACTAATATATACCATAGATATGAACAATTCCTCTTCTCCAGAAAATTACACTCTCATCTCAATCAAATATATTGATAATGTAAATATATGAGAATTGAGACTACCTGAATATAACTAGCTGAATATATTATATATATATGTATACATATATACACACATATATGTATATACGTGTGTATGTATATGCTAGATGGGGGGAGTATTCTGATTGAACTTGGGTATGGATACTCAGTCTAAAAATTCTGTCTGGTTAAGAAAGTGTTGATAAAGTGATGTATCAGTCTATGAAGGACATGTTTTTTGTTTCATCTAATTATAGTTGTCTTCCAATCACAGTCTCTACAAATAAAACAGTAATTTTAAACATTTCATGGAGATTTTTTTGATAATTTTAAAAAGTATCACTTATCAGATAAATCTACCTTGGCCATGAACAAAATGCAGCAGTTCATACCTTGCAATACTTTAAAATATACTGGTTCTTTTGTGATTACATGAAAATTACTTCTGCTATCTTTAATATAAGAGTTTAGCATATGGGGGGGAGATTTAATTTATACTCTTCTATTTACACAATCATAAGATTCAGAGTTGGAAGGGAGATTATCTAATCTAAAACACTAGTTGTACAGATAAGAACACTAAAATCCTATGAGTACAAGTAGCAATACAGAAGTATAGTTGTCAGGAACTCACAAGTAAGTCATTTAAACCATGCCTGAATAGGGATACAACAACATCCCTAACATAGTTTGAAGTGCTCTACAGAGGGAGAAAATTCTTCTGCTTTTGAATGCCTCTAATTGTTAGGCTAGGTTTTCCTTACATCAAGACCAAGTCTGCATCTCTGTAAGTTTTACTCATTATTTCTAGCTCTTTCTTGGGAACAAACTTGTCAAGCTTAATCTTTCTGCTATATAATAGCTATCTTTAAGAATGGAGAAGGAAATGGCAAACCACTCCATTATCTTTGCCAAGAAAAATCCAAATGGGATCACGAAGAGCTGGACACCACTAAAACGACTGAACAACAAATTTTTAAGTCTTTGAAGAGTTATCAATTCTCAAAACTTCACATCTTCTTCTCTCCAAGCATTCCCAGTTCTTTCAGTCAATTCTTATATGACATGGTCTCTGGCTTCATTCTTCTGTATATATTCCAGCTGACCAATGTTTTTCCAAAAACATGGAACACAAAACTGAACAAAATCCTCCAAATATGGTCACCTCCAAGGTCACAGACACGATGTCTCTCAAGACAGAGTAAGATCACAATAACATTTTTGGCTGCTGTATCACTCTGTTGAATCATAACGAATTTGCAATTCACTTGAAACTCACAAACTTTTTTCAGATACTACTGTTTAGCCATGATGCTGTATGTCTGAAGTTGATTTTTTAAAAATTCAAGGAGACTTACAAGTGCATCTATCCATACATAAATTTCATCTTATTAGAAGCAGACCATTATTTTACTTGTTGAGATTTTTGAAAATCTTGATTCTATCATCTAATGTGCTAACTACTGAAATGATTATTTCTCTCTTGTATTAATAATTTATTATTGTATTGAGATAAAAGTTTTTGCCCTTTTCTGCTTCCTCATCCAGAAATCAACCAGTGTAGGAAATCTTAGGCAAAGGCTTGGCCAAGATCTAATCAGACAGCAAAAGTAAGTGCAAGTTTGGGCTATTGGGAAGATTCCTGCTCATTGTGTTTACTAAGGTCTGGGAAAATGGGGATTCTCTCTTTCATCAGACAGCTGATACAGAAATTGCTAAGTCTCTTTGACCAAGATTTAGGTGATCCAAATGACATATACCCAGCACCCTTATTGTAAATATAGCCCACCTCCAATTATAATTCATTTATAAATATATATATTTATTTATATGTATAATTCATTTATATATAATATTCATTTCCTCATTAATTGTTGACCAATCAGAGTTGATTGCCAACCTCAGAAACACCCACTCTTCCAAAGGTTTATAAACTGTGAGCCCACCCCTATTAGGGTATTTGGCATTCAAGAGTGCCACTGACCTTTTTTTATTAATAAACATGCTGGCCTTATTAATAAAATGATTAAAATACTCAAACTATGTGTCTTGAAATTTTTAAATGTCCCACTACCCTTCTAGCTTCTTGTCATATAAAAATTTGACAAGCATATCATCCAGGTCTTTTTTTATGTCATCAGTAAAAATGTTGATAGGATTAAGGGCAAATTTCATGGGTACCTCATTTCAAGCACATGTTAATTAACCCATTAATAGCTACTCCACTCATTCATTCAACCAGTTTTGAATTCATATTGCTTCATCAACTAAACTCATATGTATACTCTCTCATAATGCTTTATTAAAATCCAAGTATACTATTGCTAGAGCATTCAATTGATCTACCAGTCAAGTAACAATCAAAAATTGATTACATTGGCCATCCATTTTTGGGAATCTAAGCTCGATTTTAGTGATCACAGCTTCCCTTTCCAAATGCTCAGAAACCATTCTTATGCTAACATTTAATATTTGTTCAAAGTCACAAGGATATTGTGTTAATAGAGCAATGATTCAAACATATCTCCTCACTTGAAGTCCAATGCTCTGTATATTAAAATTGCCTCCCCAACTCCCCTTATACTCTGTACACAAAGCACGTACCAGCATCTTCTCCATGATTGCTGATTTTCCTTGGAATTGTTCTCCTTCCCATGACAAACAAGAAGCTTCTGTCTGCATGTGTAGTGGATGTAATAAGGAAGAAAAAAAAACTTAGTTTATTACATGTTCCCACTACCACAGTAAAAAATAAAGGGCAGAAGGGAACAAATGTACAGACATCAAGGAAGGAGAGGAAGTATGTGGATCCTTATATTAGCCAGGACTGAGAAATCCATGATCTGGCATTCAGCAGGACAGACATTTAAAAAAAGAAGGTTTTGGTTTTTGTCATCATTGTTTCGTTTTTTAAGATGAATTGGGCCAAAGGCCAAGAGTACAGATTGGCTGTTTCAGGGAAATCAGTGAAATCCCATAGTCTAGCCAGGAGGTCGTTTGTATCCATCACTATTCCAGGGAAATGCAACCTGATAACCAGCTTTCAAATGTGGAGGATTAGAAGTCAACAGCTTGACAAATATATCCTTTAAGAGCATCTGACTCTCTTTGTTCTGATTTCATATTCATCAAGCAACTTTATGGTCCTAATTCTTTTTCTCAAGTACATTTTGTGCTGACATGGGGATGTTTTGGCTCTTCATGCAAATTAGTAAATGGGCTACGAATCTCTTATGAATTTGATCATTATGAATCAATTCTTTAGTACTTGATCACTCCCTGGGGAAACTGATGACGTCAAATTTCTGGACCTGCCAGGATGAGAACAGTACCCTGTAACACAGGAGAAACAAATCAGAATGGCCCTGGAAAACTGTCTGAAAGTCTTACTGTAGTCCTCTCCTTCCCTGTCATGTGGACAGCTCCATAAGAGTGGAACAACAAATTGAGCCTTGTTAACCACAGCAAATTTCAATTCAAATTTCCTGAGAATGCTTTTGTAGGGCTAAGAAACAGAGGACCTAAGTCTATCTTTATGATTAGGTCTCTGTCATTCTCCATTCCTACACCAAGTCCTCCTTCTTTCAAAACAAAACAAAACAAAACAAAACAAAACAAAACAAAAAAAACCCAAGACCAGAAAAACCAAAACCCTTCAAGTTTTCCAATTGTAAAATGAGATTACCTTGAGATGATCTACTTGTAAGGATAAATGGAGGCTAACTAGAATTCTAAGAAGCAATTAATATACATACACATAAAATAATGACTCTAAAGGAATTTCATTGTATTTATTTCTTGTAACCATTAACTATGATTTTAAAAAACCAAACCAGGAAGGTTTTGTTTTGGATTATGGTGAACAGGAGGGGGTTATTTTTCTTTAGTTATTTACCAGGCCTACATTTAAATGAAATGAATTGGAAATACAATCAAGATTCTGTATTTCTTGTTTCTCTCTCAATTAACATTTTCTGAAAGTTTATAAATGGTAATATTCAATGTAAAAAACAAACTTCAGAGCTGACCCTTATTCTATAAGCTCTGTACAAGGACTAACAAATAGAGAATTATAATAACCTCAATCCAAGTCCACAAGAAACAAACATGGTTTGTTTGGCCACAGGAAATACAATGGGAAGGAATAATTCTTTAGTCATATCAGTCAGTAGGATTTTTAGTGTATGCTAACCTAACCTATTGTAACAGAACTAATCACAGGAGAAAAGACTTTTACTCCTCTAAATAAAAGTACAGGATATTCAAAGAAGAAGAAACAAAGGCTGGGAGAATTTCTGGGTATTTTGATACTGTTTAACACAATATATGCATCTTTTTTTAAAATTATTTTTTTCAATTTGTTTTCTTGTTTACATCATTCATTTCCATGAGATTTTTGAGTTACAAATTTTCTCCCCGTCTTTCCCCTACCCCAACCCCAAAACAGTGATCCCACTGTAAAGCCCCTCCCCTGATCTGCTCTCTTTTGTGCCCTCCTCCAACACCCCTCTAACTTTCTGGTAGGGCAGGGAGGGTCTCCCTACCCCAGTCCCTGTATATCTTAATTCCTAGTTGCATGTATTGCAGAGCTTTAAATTCTAGATTCTTTCAGTTCCTCTCGTCACCCACCCCACTGGAAGGACAAGCAATTCAATACAGGCTGTGCATGTACACAGGACATCTTCACAGTGGACATATTGTGACAGTCTGATCATATGTCCCTCCTTCCTATCCCACCCTCCCTTGTTCTGTTCTCTACCCTGTCCCTGTCCCTTTACTAAAGTGTGTGCTTCCAGCTCCCCCATACCCTGCCCTCCCCTCTGTCTTCCTGCCTCTCATCCTCATGCCTACTCTCCTGTGTGGCATGATACCCAGTTTAGAGTTTGTCATTCCTTCCCTAAGCCAAAATCAATGAGAGTAAACGAAAGTAAAGTTGTAACAGTTATCCCTTGCCTCTTCTATATGGGATGATTAACCCCATTTTGTCTCTCCCTGTCTCCTCTCATTCTAGTCCTCTCCAATATATGCATTTTTAAAAGCTGGTGCAGGTACAGAATGTTACAACTACAACATGGTGGTTATATATTACATGGCGATATATATTGGGAATGTGGGATTAACTTTATTTTTTAACTATGAAGACTTGTATAACTTGTAAACATTTCTCAACCTAAAGTGGCAGCAGTAGGCCCTTTTCCATCTCAAACTAGTATAGATACTATGGTTCTTGTCTTGGATTGTTATATTACAGCCTATTTAGATCTATGTAAGGTTGGGGGAGAGGGGCAGGGTTGGAAGAAGGGAATCATTTGGAAAACACAGATGGTACAAAATTCAAATGCTCATTTGCTTAATGACTTTATCTGTAGGAGGTTTATTAACATACCTGTATGCCAATTTCCCCATCATCTCAGATGTATTTTAAGGTAGAGACCCAATTTATTCCTCATAGGTCCTTTAAAAAGCAAGCTACAGCACTGAAATGGATTAGAACACATCCTCCAAGGGCATATTGGAAACAGATGATCAGATCAATATAATCACCCTTGTATACTCAAACCAGCAGGTGAGCTGGCACATTCTGCACCAACTATATTCTGTGTTACCTTGAATACTTCCCTTTGCCACAGAATGTTAAACAATTGCACAATATATGATTTCTTTCTTAAAGAAAAGAGCAATTTCTTTCATTCACTTTATATTCAGAGGTTCTCAAAGTGGGCAATACCGCCTCCTGGGTGGTGCTGGAATGATGGGTGGGGGAGGTAGTAGCCTTCTGTGCAGTTGAGGGGTGTTGAATAAAAATAAGGGGGTGGTAGAGGCATAAGGAAAGCAGAGAAGAAAATTTTGAAAAGCCGTTCATACATGTTTCAACTGTTGTGTAACAGAGTTAAAGGAGTAGTGATTACATTATTTTCCAGATAAACACATAAAATGCAAGTTATAACTGATCAGTGGTCAAGTTCCCCACAGGTCTTAACAAGTTAAATGTTGGCAGGCAAAAGTGTTGTGCATTGTCATGAAGTCCAGAATGCATCAGCAGGAATGTTTGCATGTAATGACTCTATATGTATAGAGGTGATTTTTAAAAAATTCAAGTAGGAGACTTACAAGCACATCTTTTCATACATAAATTTCATCTTATTAGAAGCAGACCATTATTTTATTTTTTTTTCTTTCTTTCTTTTTTTTTTAATTTTAATTTATTTTCTTGGTTACATCATTCATTTCCACAAGGTTTTGAGTTACAAATTTTCTCCCCTTTTTGTCCCTACCCCCCAG
>JAQQSW010003221.1:0-14743 GCA_028646575.1 Pseudocheirus occidentalis | reverse complement strand
AGTTTTATTGCTGTTCTAATTTTGCTTCCTTGTCCTCATGTTGGCCAGTCAATTAATTGCTTGATTTTTTTTTTAGCTCTGTGTAACTCTGCTTGGGGGGGGGGAAGCTCTGTCCCAAATTGCTGGGGTTTTCACAGCTGCCGGAGCTATTAGGGGGGTACTGCAGCACCCACCAGCTTTGGGTGGCTGAAAGCGCACCCCAGGACCACCACCCAAGACCATGATCAGGATCCAGGTCGCTCAATACGAGAGCCCTTGGCCCTGGTCAGTTGTCTCAGCCCCCCTGCAATTGGCAGGCCAGGAGCTATGAAGCATCCCATTGGAGGCAGTTGCTAGTTGCCGCAGATCCTGTTCCTTCCTGCTGTTTCCTTGCCCTGGGTGTAGTTTGGCCAAACTGCTTTTCCTCCCCCCAATTTAGCTTGAAAGCTTGAATTCCACTGACCTTTCTCTAAGCCATATTTTTCCTAGCTTGATAAATGTGGAGATTGCTCCAGGTGCTGCAGATCTGCTCTCTGGTAGACTCAAGCTGCAGCTAGGCTCCTCCCGACCACCCTGGGGCCTGGCCGCAGTTTCTGGCTGGGCCGGCCTTGACTCCCAGCCTGCTGCGATGAGCCCCTCCTGCCGAGCTGCTTTCAGCAAGAGATGTGTTTTCTGTATTTTTGTGAGTTTGGGAGCCCTAAAATTTGTTTAGAGTCGTATTTCATGGGTATTTAGGGTGGCTGTGTGGGAGCTGGGGAACTTTGCTGCTTCTTTGCTGCCATCTTGGCTCCGCCCCCTGATCCAAACATTCTAGAGAGCAATTAGGAACTATGCCCAATGGGCAACCAAGCTGTGTGTAGCCTTTGATCCAACAATACCACAACTAGATCTGTATCCCCCAAAAGATTATAAAAAAGGGAAAAGGACCTACATATACAAAAATATTTATAGCAACCATTTTCATGATGGCAAAATACTGGAAACTGAGGGAATGCCTACCAGTTGGGGAATGGCTGAACAAGTTATGGTACATGAATATATTACAATACTACTGTACAATAAGAAATGAAGAACAGGCAGATTTCAGAAAAACCTGGAAAGACGTATACAAACTGATGCAAAGTGAAATGAGCAAAACCAGGAATATGTTGTTCACAGTGTCATCAGCAGCATCATGTGATGGTCAAATATGAATGACTCAGCTCTTTGCAACACAATGATCCAGGAGAAGTACAAAGGACTCACTAAGGAAAACGCTCTCCATATCCAGATAAAGAACCAAAGGACTGAATACAAATTGAAGCATAATTTTTTCACTTACTTTATTCCTTTTCATGCCTTTTTCCCTTTTGATGTTTCTTCTTTCACAGCTATGACTAATATAGAAATATGTTTTACATGATAGCACATGGATAACCTATATCAAATTGACTACCATTTTAGGAAGAGGGGAAGGGAGTGAGGGAAAAAAATCTGGAACTCAACATCTTGTAAAAACGAATGCTAAAAATTGTCTTGACATGTAATTGGGGGGGGGGGAAATACTATTTAAAAACAATAACTCTGCTACCAAACTATTCGTTAATCACAGTTCTGTAGCTCTTAACTGTACTGTAGATATCACAGCCTGTAAGAGAAAGGGTTCTTTTTTTTTGGTTGTTGTTTTATTTTTTGTTTGTTTTTTGGAAAGGCTGAGAGAGAGGAAGGGATAGAGACTAGCTTAATCCATGTCACAGCCACATAGCCCACCGCCCCTGATGAATACGGTGATTACCTAATGTTGTGTCTTGGTCCCCTTCAGGACCAAGTGGCAGATTCTGTGACAGAGCCCTCTACCACATTTATCAAGACCATATAATAGAGTGACTATGATGTAAGAGCTGGGTTCAAATCCCGTCTGAAGACATTTAGTAGTTGTGGGACCCTGGACAACTTACTTAACTTTTGTCAGCCTCGGTTACTTTTGTCTGTAAAGTAGAACTAATAATAATGTACAGTTATCCCTTCCACATCGATGCTGTTCCTATCATGGTTTCAATTTATCATGGTTTAGTATGAGAAATTAAATGGGAATTTGGGGGGAGTTTTGCAGAAACGACAGATGACATGTGAAAGCCAACAGATGACACAGAAAAAGTTTAGTAACTCAGAAAGGCCCAAATTATATGTATAATTTTGTATAACGGCAACATATTTTATCTCTTAATGCCATAACAATTTGGACTTCTTCTCTGGTGTAAAGGAGAGGCCAAAAATTTTATGGAGATTTTCCAGATCCCGGTTGGGGTGGGAGTGAGGAGTTCTGTGCCCCTAACCCTGAGATGTGGAAGGGATAACAGTACAAAGATTTGCAAACCTTATATTGCTACATGGATGAGAATTCTTGTCATTTCTATTTCTCATATCCCTCCATCCCCGATCCTGAGCCCATCTTGGTGGTCACCACACAGTAGGAAATTCCTTGAAGGTAGGGGCAGCTTTGTTTCTTTCTTGCTGTCTCCATAGTCTAGCACAGTGTCTGGTACATAATAGGCACTTAATAAATGCTTGTTGGTTTGTTGAATGAATGGTTGGATGAATCATGTTGGGAACTCGATCATCCTGTCTTTCATATCCCCTTCAGAATTTTACAACGAATTTTAGAAATCTCCTTCTCTTCCTCTTTCTTCTCTCCTTCCTTCTCTTCCTCCTTCTCTCCCCTTCCCTTCATATTTCAAGTCCCGTATTTTGAGGACCTCTGTCCTGGGCCCTTCCCCATCTTTGGTACGGCAGATGTGACAGCTGCCTCTTGTCAGCACCTTGATAGAACAGAACAATGTCCCAAATTTGGACCTGGCCTGTGTTTCCTTTCTCAGCAGAGATTTCCTAGAGGGGAAGCCAGAACTCTGAGGAGCTGATCTGAGAATTCTGGAGATGAGTAAGCTGAAAGTGGAGGAGTATGGCAAGAGAACCGAGTGGCCCAGTGGTTTGGAGTTTGGGGTCTGGTGTCAGGCTGGGTCAATGTGACTCTTCTGACACCTGTAGACATGGATGAGGCTCGGGGACAATACAAGAGCATAGGCTGGGAAGCCTGCATTTCCTAGAGCAGGTGATTGAGCCAAAAGGGAAGGAGTGAGTGGGACGTGCTGGTGAACTCATGTGACACACCATATGATGGCAGATACCTCGTTCTTGCTCCCACATCTTCCCTCTCCTCTCCTTCCCTTCCCATCATTACCTTCCAGCCCTCCCTTCTGGCACTTGTAGTCATATCTCACAGGTCAAGTGGAAGCAGAGACTGGAGATTAATTGCCAAGTAATTTGAGCCGGAGTGGGATTTTGGCCCCAGTTTCTCTGTTTCTCCTCTCCTGTCTCCCAGAACTGTGTAACCAAGATCCCTGGGGTCTGAAAGTGAGCTCTGTGTCTGTGAGTCTCCCCATTAAATCTCTCAGCTAAAGGAGGCTGCCTAGTACAGTGGAAAGATTCTGGATTTGAAGTGTGATGATACCGACTCGAATCCCACCGCTATGCTTCGGAGCTGTGTGATCTTGGAAAAGTCACATCAGGCCTCTTTTTCTTCACCTGTAAAATGAGGGGATTGGACCAAATGGTCTCTTAAGGTCATTTCTATGATCTGAGGTCATTTCTAAGGATTTCTGATCCTTTAGAATCCCTTCTAGTCATTTCAGTTGCATCCAACTCTTTGTTAGAAGGATGAGGAAGGTGAGATAAGAGTGGACATTACATAGATCACTGAACAGAATACCACACTTGGCATTCATTCACTTGGTGAACATTTGTAAACTATGCACATTCAACAAACCAGTAAGCACACATTGAGCACTTACTGTATACTGAACATTCAACAAGTGCCTGCTGTATGCCAGACTCTGTGCTGGACTTTGGAAATACAAAAGCAGAAATGAGAATCTCTGCCTTTTAGGAACTTAACCTCCTATAGCATTCAGGGAAAATATTTTCACCAAAAGAAGAAGTGCCTCTTCCACAGAGCTGGAACAAAATTGGGAGAGTGGTATCACTGGACTGGCTATCTTGTGTGGTTACATCTACTCTGGACCCCTGTGAATGTTAGCTACATAAAATTTACATGTGAACAATATACGTTGATTCTAGATAGGGTTAGGTACTGGACTTGTGATGTTTTCAATATTAGGAGCTTCCAGTGTAAAGTCTTTTCTACCAAAGCAGGCAGATCAGTACCTTCTCAACAGCTCCTGGTCTTGGAGTTGTCTAGAAGACCACCACACAGAGGTTAGATGACTTGTCCAAGGTCATGCAATCAGTATGTGTCCAAGATGGAAGTTGAACCCAAGTCCTTCTGACTGACGCTCAGAGTTGACTGCTTTACACTAATTTTAATTAACCACCTATGTGTTTTTCTCCTCTTCCCCATTAGATTGACCACTCCATTGACCAGCGGGCTCTATCTGTCATCCCTTGGTGGTTCCAAAAAGATTTAATAATAGCAGTTGGTGCTTCAGAAAGAATGGACCTCATCCCATCGTAGGTAGCCTATTAGGGCCCAGGAGTGAATTGGAAGCCAGGGCTGTGGGAGCCGCAATGATCCGAGCCCTTGGATTAGTTTATTTTGTAGGAGGCCCCTTATGACTCTAAGTTGCTGAGAGTCATTACCCTGCTTTTATGGGGCTCCCACGTTGCTGGAGAGATGTGAAGTAAGGACAGGTGAGGATGGGGGGCATTTTCAACCCTCTTTGTCGAAGAAAAAAGTGATGAGGCTGCTCATGGAACTGAGTCATTTAAGGGCCTGTAGCAGGCAAGCAGGGCCCTGGTGAAAGGAGGCAGGGGTTGGAGCCGGGCTTTCCTGTGCCTGGGTCCTGGTTCCTTCTGTCCACTTGGCCTGGAGGCAGTGGGAAAGGAAGGAGCCTCTTGCTAGGACCCACTCCATGATTTTCCCCTGAGGAGGCAGGAGCCGGTTATGCAGCTTATAGTTCATTTCAGAGTCAGGGCATTTTAGTGGAAAGATCGCTGGTTCTGGAGTCAGGGGGAGTACACCGAGGATCACTCCCTGTGTGCCTTGGAGCGTGTCTTAGCTCCCGGCCTTGGTGTCCTCTTGTATAAAAAGAGAGGAATGAACCAGAAGATCTCACGAGCAGCGATCTTGAAACAGGCTCATTAAGTCAGATGTGGCTGTAATTCATCCAAGTTTCGGTGCTATCAGAAGAGGGGAGGGACGTGTTTAATCATGTGTATCTGTCTTTCTGTAGGTTGTTCATGTATCATTGAACATATATGGTAATGTCATAAATCTCTCTGAGAGAATTATCTCATTGGGCCTTTCCTTTTAATCAATCCCCCAGATGAAGGGAAAGGTGTTTTTTTTTTCCTCTCTTTATCTCATTAGAATGTCACCTTCTCACCCAAACATAGCCTGGGAGGCAGAGTCCTTGAGGGGTCATGTAGATGGCCTTATCTACTCTAGCTTGGAAGGGCCTGGGGGGTGGAAGCAAAACCTTGGGTTGGCATCAGAGGACCTGGCTTCTGTCATATGCTGCCTGTGTGACCCTGGGCAAATCACTTAACCTTTGTCATTGCCTCTGGTAAGTGTGGAAGTTGTATTTGATGGTCTTGGAGGTCTATTCTAGTTCTAAATTTATGAAAATCTTTCAGATCCTGCCTCTGCCACTTCCTACCCGTGTGACTGTGAGTAAATCACTTAAACTATTTGGGCTTTGCTATTTACTTACCTGTGTGACCTTCAGTAAATCTCTCCACCTTTCTGGGCTTCTGTTGCCTTGTCTGTTAAATGAAGGAGCTGGACTAGGTGATCTCTGCTTCCCTATTTATTTTGCTACTGCATCCTAAGGACAAAAGACATTCCCATGTGCCCTGCAGCTGAAACCTTCCATATGTGTGAATTGTCTCCTCACTAGAATGTCAGCTCCTTGAGAGCAATCTTCCTCTTCTATTTGTGTCCCCAGCACATATTCATTCATTCTTTGTGGTCCCTTCCAGCTTAAATAAATCTCTGAGATATGATCTTAAATCTCCTGGGTCTAAGATGTAGGAAGAAGAAGCCATTGTTGAGGACATGACCTTTTCTGGAGCACCTTGGAGAAGAATGTGGTCATATCAAAGGTGCCGCTAACATTCTTCCCTTGGTGACTGATTTGGTGACTGTTCTGTCCCCCAGCAGTTTCATGGTGAACGTGCCAGCAATCTTGTTCACGTACCTCTCTCCTCTCTTCTCTGTCTTCTCTACCAGCACATCTGTATTCGGCACCAGAGTGCACCTACTCCTTACATAAGTTTTTGGAGCAGTTTGACCTTGTTACTCTTGTTTGTCCTTGGCTTTTGAAGAGGGCCGATGACATCACAGGGCAATGTCCTGATTTTGGATCTAAGTGAGGTGGAGCTGCACAGAGTTGTCAGCCTTGCTCTTTGGGAGTCATCAAAGTCCGGTGGCAGGAAAAAGCAGGACGGCTGACCGTGACCTGGGATGTAGCAATGACCTTGGTGTCTTGGGTGTCTGACCAAGCTCTGAGTGCTCCACAGTGCCTGCTAGGGTATAGGGAGATAGATATTTGAATCTTGGTTCTTGTTATTACCTTGCTATGTGATTATCAGCAAGCCGCCACCCCTCCTCAGCCTCAGCCACCAATTTGTGGGGCATTTATTTGTACCCTCTCAGTATTTGTTGTAAGTTGTTGTGTGTGAGAGTATAGTATTTGATGACTGAGTCAGTGAACAAATGAATGAACAGATTGTGGCCCTGCCTCCCAGAGAAGTAGTATTTGGATAAAGTAGAAGAGCAAAGCTTTATTTTTCCTTTTAAGTCTATAAGAGGAAAGCACTCTGATTGAAACCCAAAGTGTTTGGGTTTCATGTCCATCTAGATTCTCCGGGAACTAGAGAAGTCATGTAGGAAACAATATCCCCTTTTTGTGGGCCAAGTGAGACCAAAGTAGTCACTTTCTAAAGGGTCCCACAGGGGAGGCATCAGGATCACCATTTCCACTGTCCTCAGTGACCCGATATCAGGTGAAGAGGAGCTTGGCTTCAGGAAGAATGGCACACCTTGTATTCACAATGAAAGTTTCTAACATCTTTTGGGCTCTGTTATTGTGAAATTGCTCTTAATTTCCTTAAAATCCTGACAAGTGACCTCGTCTAGCCAAAGACACAACCCTAGAGTGAGTTTATGATCCTCTCTTTTTTTCCCCTTCTTGGGTTGGGCCAGTGGTTCTCAACCTGTGGGTCGGGACCCCTTTGGGGGTTGAATGACCCTTTCACAGGGGTCACCTAAAACCATTGGAAAACACATATTTCCAATGGTCTTAGGAACCGAGACACTGCTCCTCTGTCTCCAGGCGGGTCCACCCACATGCAGATATGCCCACATATGAGCACTAAAGGGTCACAAGCATTAGGAAGGTTGAGAACCACTGGGTTAGGCCATGAAGGTAGCAGTGGGTGGTGGGCAAAGAGGTGACTTGAGAGGCGGAAGGGGAAATCAGGGGTGCCTTAGGCTACTTGTGGGTTAAACCAGCTGTAGTATTGTCTGGGTGTCTGGTCCCTGTGCTCCCCTGGCTTCCCTCCCACCCCCCCATATCAGATCTCTGACAGGGCAACAGGTAGAAATTTTATGTTCTAGTCTTATTTCTCTCTAACAAATGGGAGGTTCTCTCTCCCTTAGCAACCCGAACCCATGTTTACAGAAAATATCAAAGTCTAGAATAAACAGTCCCTGTCAGGCAGTGAGGGCCAGCACAGACTGTGCAAGAACATACATAAGCTCCCTCCCTGGGCGAGTCAGCGGCACCTTGCCAGCCCTCCTAGCTCCTCTCTCTGAGGATCCACAGGGGTGCTAACTGTGGGCCATGAGTTCTGATGGGATAAAAGCATGGGGGAAGAGGGTCACTGAGAGGCTGGGGAGCTGTTGTCATGGTTGTTATCTCAGTGAAAATCCCATAGCCCTCAGATGCCTGGGACTGGATGAGAAGGGGCAGAAGGAAATGGGGCACTGGGGAGAAATGTCAGAGAAGACCCAGATGTGTGGACAGGGCTAGACGCCAGGCTTCATCCTGAAGATGGAGGTTGAGAGAGAAAGTCCTCAGTTACCTGAAGGCTCATCATCTCCAGGAATCTTCCTTGATTTACCCCTTTTCCTCCCACTGCCCACTTCCTAGCTCTCTCTCTACAGCCATAGGACCCTAAGATTCACGACTGGAAAGGGAACCTCATGAATCTAATTCAGCACAATGATTTCAAGATCACTTTGCCCTCTACTACTTATTTACTTTTTTTGTTCTCCAAGCATTTGTTGTTATTGTTCAGCCATGTCCGACTCTCTGTGACCTCATCTGAGGTTTTCTTGACAAAGGCACTGGCCTGGTTTGCCATTTCCTTCTCCAGCTCATTTGACAGATGAGGAAGCTGAGGCAAACAGGGTGAAGTGACTTGCCCAGGGTCACACAGCTAATAAGTGTCTTATGCTGGCTTTGAACTGAGGAAGATGAGTCTTCCTGACTCTAGGCCTGGCACTATACTCACTGCACCACCTAGCCACCACTTCTCTAAGCATAGGCTCAGAGATTTAGAGCCTTAGTCACCCCCCCCCCCCGCCTTCATTTTACAAATAAGGCAACAGAGGCCCAGAGAGGTGGTGACTTGCCTAAGATCCCATAGATGTTAATTAGTAGACCTGGGACTTGACCCCAGGTCTCCTGATGCCAAATTTGGTGTTCTTTTCCCTATATCACACCCATCTCATTCAGATGTTTACTGTCTCCTCTTCCGAGGCCTTCTTGAGATGTGGGATTTACCTTAAAAGTAGGCCAGGTTGGGAAGTCTTTAAACGCAGGCCGGGTGATAGACTGCATTTATAATTGTCCAAAGAGCAGCCAATCAATGAGTCAGTGCTGGGCTCAGACCTAGAGCTGGAAGGAAGCTTAGAAGCCATCTAGCCCAGTCTTCTCATCGTTCAGGTCAAGAAGATGATGCTCAGAGAGGTTAACTGGCTTGCCCAAAATTACGCAGGGAGTTAGCATGAAAGTGCAGGTCTTCTGACTCTGAATCCAGTGCTCTTCCCATTGTACTGTGTTGCTTCTGTCAACATCTAATCACATTCTGAACGAGGGAAGAGTCGCTGTACTGTGCCTGGACCACAGGCTGTGGTGTCTTCTCTGGAGACGTCCATCACTTTGGGGTGGTAACCAAATGGGTGGGATTTGTCCAAAGTCAGGGCATGGATACCATGACACTTTGAGGGTGACCTTCAGTCTTGTGAAGCTAAGGGTTGTCTTGGCAGATAGTCACTCTTCTGTTTTAATGCTTACTTTCAGAGACTCTTGGTTTGTGGTAGTTTGGTTGGTCATAGCAGGGTGATGTTTTTCTTCTGACTTAGAATTTAACTCCCAAATATAGGGAGGCAAAAACCTATTTGGGAGAGGCTAAGCCTTGAAGCTATCCAGAAATCCTTCATCCTCTTGCCCCTAGCCCATCCATAGACCCTGACTCTCATCTGACTGATATTCTGGAGCCAGACTGACAGGGATCTATTTTAAGGGGCCTGTGGGGAGGGCTAGATATGCTGCTGACATATTGTGATTAAGGTTCAGGGAAATGGTGTATATCTTAAGTAGACTCAGTGCCTGTCTCCAAGAAAGGTTGCCAGTCAAGAAAAAAACAATGGGTTGAATGCTTCAGTGGGTCCTGGGGCTTGGTTTGTGTATTTTGTCATGTAGGGAGAGGGGACCATACAGACCTCTCTTGTTGTTTCACTGGTGTGCTGAATTTCATGTTAAAAGTAGCTGTACTTAAAAATAAATAAATCTGGACTTTAATGAGGAAATAAAGTCATTCTCATCCTCATTAAAATTTGATAGCATCACCTCTCTGTGTCAGGCTTTTTGAGGGGTCTATACCAAGGTTGTGACCTGGCCCAGACTGACACAGACAAACTGATGCAGGATAGACATTCAGAAAATACATCATTGTAGCTTTTTGAATATAGAAGGATCCAGATGTTTCCAGTTCTCCAGATGTTTCTGTGATGGAGATAAAGACTGAAGGGTGAAAATGAGGAGAGTGTGGAATGGGGTCCTTGAGCCTCCCTTTCCAGAGAGCAATAGGCTGATAATTTTCATCAGGCAATGACTCAAACTTTTTCAGCTGGTGACCTCTCCATACTGAAAATTAACTCCTACCCATTCTCAGCCCACCCCAGCAAAAGAAAATCCTCAATCTCATTTCATAGTCCTGCCCCCATCAAATAGATGTTGGGAGCTCTATGACTCTGGCCCTGTAAGATCTCTGGAATTCTTCCCCCACACCCTGCCTTGGGGGTGACCTCCATTTTGAGAAACATCGGCCTGTTATGAATTGGTCTCTTGTGGGTCGTTTAGATGGAATACCATTAATTTACTATCTTCAGAGAGTCTGGGGCTGGTAGAGTGGTGGAGGGAAAGGGTGGTAAGAGACAAAGAGAAGTAGATGGGACCAAATTCACAATTTTTCTGTTCCAATTCCTCTCCTTCTCCTTGCTGCACCCTTGTCTTGGTGAGGAATCAGATTGAGCAGAATGCTTTCATTAAGTGTGAATGTGTGAGCATAAGTGTGGCAGAGGGTTATCTCTGACTTCATTGGACCTGATTTTAAATCCTGGTCCTGCTACTTATTACCTGTATGACCTTGGGCCATTGATTTAACTTGTAAAATGAGAGATTTGGACCAGATGCCCTTTCGGTGCCCTTTCACATTTCTTGTGAGGATGTTGTGCCTGATGGCCATTGAGGAAGGAGGGTGGCTCACCTTGACTCATGAATGGAATGTGACCCAGTACAGAGTTTCTCTGGACACAACACTTTTGTGAGTGAGTGAAAAGGTTCTATTTGGGTTTGGGTTTTGGTAACATTGGAGCTAAATAGCCATTGATGACAAGAACCCCGTGAATTCAGGGAAGGGACCCTTGGAGCCAGTGACTCCCTCCACCTGGGACCTGCTCCATGCCTGGCCATTTGTTATGGAGTCAACAATAATGAAAAGCCTGATGGTGGCCCGGTCTCACCTGTATTGATATGTCAGCCCAGCTGCCTCCCCTTACAAGAATCCCAAGGCAAGAGCACAGCTGGGTTGTCTTGTCACCAGGATGTGACTTCATATGGCAGATTTCACTTCTCTGAACCTTGGTTTGCCGTGGAGGCCCGTCGACTGTATAGTCCCCTTCTAGGAATTTGGAGCGAGAGGACCTGGGTCCAAATCCTAGGGAACATCTGTAAAATGATGCGTTTGGAATAGGGTGGACGGGGTGCTAAATCAGGAGTCAGAGGACCTCAGTTCAAATACCGGCTCTCTTACTATCCCTGTGATATTAGGCAAATTACTGAACCCCTGTGCATCTCAGTTTCATCATCTGTAAGAAGAAGGGATCAGACCAGATGATTTCTCAGGTCCTTTCCAGCTTTATTTATGATGCTGTGGCAGCATGATCTCAAAGGCCATCTTGGCTCTAAATTAGGGCTTCTTACTCTGAGGCCCACAGAGCGTCAAGGATTCCTTTAATAGATGTCAGGGCATTGATTGATCTTGGATAGGAGAAAAAAAAATCCCTACATCTTTATTTTCAATAACCCCTAACTGAGATTTACCATTTCCTGTCATTATGAAGGAATGTTCTATGGGTTTTTTTAACCTTATTCTGAAAAGGATTCTGTCTGCCTCACCAGAGGGCCAAAGGACATCCATGACACACAAAAATGTGGAGAAACTCTGGACTCAGTCATCATTCCTGGGATCTACAGCTCTATATACTAGCGACAGTGATGAGGAGAAGCTGACAGAGAAAGCACATTTACAAGAACAGCAACAAAACTGCACCAGATGTTTGAACTTTTGCATCTGATGGTTCAGTTATGAATTGTGAGAGGTCAAAGAATACTGTGCCTGTAGGAAGGAAGCTGGTGTGGGAACTAAAAGAAATGAGACAGACCTGTGTTGTGAGGTTACCCCAAGAACGGTGAGGGGAAGGCTGAGTATGTTTGCTAGACAAGATTTGGGGAGTATAACGGTCATGAGGAGAGAATGGAAGCCTTATTCTGTCAGGAGGTCTGGGTTACTGATTCCTTACTCTGACTCTAGGTCAGGGCATCTCTATGAATCTTGGCTTCCTTACCTAGAAAATGGGGGGGTTCATAGTACCATAGAGTTAGAGCCAAGAGGAACCGCAGAGACTAGGCCAGGAGGGGCAGACTCAAATGGAAGCAGGGCCTCCCACCTCTATATGGATACCTTCAGGCCTCATATTGATTAGTTTTTAAATGTGATGTTATCTGTGTTTTTACTGTATTTTTGTTTGTTTTGTTAAATACTTCCTGATTACATTTTAATCTAGTGGGGTGGCTAGGTGGCCCTGGAGTCAGGAGTACCTGAGTTCAAAACCAGCCTCAGACACTTAACACAAAAAAAAACTAGCCGTGTGACCTTGGGCAAGTCACTTAACCCCAACTGCCCTCCAAAAAGCAAAAAAACAAAAAAAAAAAACAACAACATTTTAATCTGGTTCCTGAAAGTGTTGCTGGCTGCACATGGCCTGTGTGTTTGATACCACTGGTCTAGTTCAATTCCTTCATTTTACAGACTAAGAAACTGAGGCCCTCAGGGATTGTCACTTGCCCGAGGTCGTGCAGGTAGAAGCTTTTATAATGTTTGTTTACAAAGCCCTTGACCTCCCATTTGAGCCTCTCTGTATCTGTGAAGGTAAAGTCTATCCCAGGTCCTATCCTGTCCTTTTTATAAACTGGGGTTCTAAGAGCACTCATGACTTGCTCATGTTTATGCCGCTGTCTCATAAGGTGTCAGAAGTAGGATTCCACTCGGGACACTAAATCTAAAACTTCCTCTGACTCTCAGAAAATCTCGAAGGTTTTCTAACTCTGATATTCCATGACCCTGTGAGCCTGTGAGCACTGAGTACATGCTCTTTCCATCGGAAGGGACTGGATCTCCTTAGTGTCATAATACTGCCAAAACTGTGTATGTCTTCTTGTCCATCCTGATCCCTCTTTTCAAGAGGATGTGTCAGCCTCTGCATGGGAGCCCTTCAGAGGCATTCCTTGTTACCCTCCATGCAGGGACTCACCTAAGAAAGCTGACTCAGTCATGTTGTTGAAGATTGCCATGGTTCCACTTTTCCCTGTGAACCTAGAAAGACGCTGTCTAAATGCCTTTCTTGGATGAAGGCGGAGACAGACGCTTTCCTTAAAGCAGCTTGGCCATAACCCAGGAATGCCAGGACACCTTGTGAAGTATATAGTACCTAGTCAATTCAGTTCAACAATTCATTGGTCACTCATACTACACTAAATCAGGGCATGACACAGCATATAAGTAGAAAATTAAATACAGAATATATACAAAGTGATTTATAGATGGTGAGTGCTAGCAAATGGGAGAGATCCGTATAGACTTCATGTAAGAAGAGGGATTTTACCTCATGGTGGAAAGGGCTGCCCACATCCAGGAAAAGAACCACAGAGTCTGCAAATTGAAGCAAACTGTTTTCTCTCTCTCTTCTGTGTTTTGTTTTGCCCCTTCTTTCTCGTTCACTCCTTTGGTTATAATTCTTCTTCACAACTTGACTAATGTTTAATGCGATGGTATTTGTAGAACCTATATCAGCTTGCATGCTGCCATGGGGGAAGGGGGAGGAGAGAGAATGGGGGAGAAAATTTGGAACTCAAGGGATTGTGGAACTAAATGTTGTAAACTAAGAGTAAATAAATCAATTAATTTTTTTAAAAGGGGCACTTTAGCTGAGTCTTGTAGGAAGCTAGAGATTCTGTAAAATGGAGATAAAGAGGGAATTCATACCAGGCATGGGGGACAGCCTATGCAAAACACGGAGCTGACAGTTGTCCCTAGAAGAAGCCCAGGGAAGCCATGGATGACTTGTGCCGCTGGTCCAGGCTGCTTTGAGTTGGGGGTAAGGGGAGTACAAGGGGAAAATGTGGCACTAAGACACTAATTGAGGAGTTTGATTCCTCAGGGGTCAAGAATGCAAACTCCTCATGACCTTGCTGTCATTCCTCTCTGGCAAGGTTACACTAAAGGGTGTGAGGCCCCGTGACTTTTGTCTGAGAGCCAAAGCTGAGCTGGCATAAGAGACTTTTCTTTCTTCCATGTCAGGAAAGGGAGGTGATGCTTGATTACTGCCCTTTCTCTTCCTCCTGAGTTCCCAGCCCACTTCAGGGCTTCTGGACACACCTGACAGCCTTAGGTTCAGAGCAGGTGAGATATGGGGGTGTGGGAGAGGGTTGTGCAGAAACAGAACTGGGCAGATTTATTACCTGCTTTCTTCCCTCTCCAGGTGTTTGCCTTTCCCAGGCTTGGGAGTCAGATGAAGAGAGAGGGATAGTTAATCTGTATCAAAATGATGAATTAGCCCATCTAACCCCACTGAGTTTTCTTTCTCAGCTCATCTGACCCAGAGAAGAGAGGACGGGAGGGAGAGCAAAGCCCTATCAGGCTGAACCAGGCTTGAGTATCAGAAGGTTGATTTGGTTGGTCTTGCTATGGAATCCTAAACCCATTTTTTTTGCTTGTTAGGCTCCCCTGCTAGGGGAGACAGATGGCAGCCTGAGAGAGAAATCTGATCTGGGCACCTCAGTGTTAGGGAGGGTGAGAATTTAGAGTCCTAGAATGCTCTAGTTCAGAGGGTCAGCAACTACAGTTTTGAAGGGCCATAAATGTACATGTACATCTCTTTGTCCTTCTTCTTCTTCTCTCTCTCTCTCTCCCTCTCTCTCTC
>JAQQSW010003220.1:0-14743 GCA_028646575.1 Pseudocheirus occidentalis | reverse complement strand
TATAAGGTTAATAGGACAACTCCAAAAGACTCAATATTAAAGGAGATATCCATATCCAGAGAAGGAGATGTGGAGTCTGAGTGCAGATTGAAACAAACTACTTGCTCTGTTTCTTTTTCTTGTTTTGTTTTGTTTCCTCTTTCCCACTGATCATTCCATCAGTTGTAATCCTTCTTTACAACCTGACTAATGATTAATGGGAAGATATTTGTAGAACATGTCACCATGATGGGGGGGAAGGGGGAGAAAATATGAAACTCAAGGGACTGTGGAACTGAATGTTGCAAACTAAATGTAAATAAACCAAAATTAAAACAACAACAACAAAAATAACAAAAAAGTAACAGGTTTTCTACATGGAGACATGACTAGAACATTTATGCAAATACCAGAAAATTGTCCTGAAACCAGCAAGTCAAAGCCATCACAGTAGCCACAGAGTTGGCACACATAGTTAATGCAATAAACATCCACATTCCTAAGCCTTCAAAACAGAATAGGCTATGTTAGGCAAAGACCCTCCTCTCCTCACTCAGGGTAACAACTCAGCCTCCACACAGCTTGCTCCCAGCAGCTCCAGACCTCCCCACCCAACACACACAGTTCCTGTTCCTAGCAGTTCTTATCCCCTGCAGGCCTCAGCAGGAGTCCTTAGCAGAAGTTCTGGCTGGCTCAAAAAAAGGAGTTTGTACCATCGCTGTCACTGCTTCCAGACAGTATAATGGCTTCAGTCCAGCTCTTACTTGGCTTCTTCCTGCTCCACCCCTTCTTGCTACATCAGCAAGTTTAAGGGGCATGGACGATCTTCAAATCCCAATACCATTATATTAGGGAAGGAAGTAAGGAGAAAAAGAGACAGAGACAGAGATAGAGAGTGAGTTTATAAAATTGACCAATGCATCACATAAGTCTGACAATATGTACAATGTTGTTGTGGCCAAAAAATTTATCTTCTTGCAGCCAACCTGATGATGAGACTCAATGGACTTAACAGTGGGTAGGAAGCTGGACCTGGAGTCAGGAAGACCTGAATTCAAATTCAGCCCCAGACACTTACTAGCTCTGTGACCCTGGTCACTAATCTTCTGTCCACGTCACATTCAACTGTTAAATGGGGAAAATAATAGTACCTTCCTCCCAGGTTTGTGAAGATCCAATGAAGTAATATTTGTAAACCACTTGGCACATAGTAGGCTCTTAAAAATTTGGATTCCTCTCCTTCTTCCCTGCCTGTACAAGTCACCCTAGGTTCTAGAAGACTCTGCCAGTGGAGCTCTGGAAGGCCTTAAAAAGTACATCTGAAGTGGGACTCCATTGGAGGGATGGACATGGCAGAATTGGCTGAGGCTGATGAGGCCGAACTACAGTGTCTGGTGGCAGCAGAGCAGCAGAAGGCTCAGTTCACTGCAGAGGTACACCACTTCATGGATTTGTGCCGGGATAAATGTGCTGAAAAACCAGGAAGCCTTCTAGACTCTCGAACTGAAAATTGCCTTGCCAATTGTGTGGACCGATTCATTGATAGCACTCTCACCATCACCAGCCGATTTGCTCAGATTGTACAGAAAGGGAACCAGTAAGCTAAGCCTCCTCCCTACCCTAAGTGGGGGAAATGAATGCAAGAACAAAAAGATGTATAACTATAGTTTATATACCATGGCAGAGTTCTTTGTGAAAGGGTGAAGAAACTACGACCAAATCAACTTTGAGCTGTGGCCAAACATGTAGGATTTAAAAAATAACAAAAGATGTTCAAAAAGTGAATTTTCTTTATTTGGAATTTTGGAATTCCAGACTGTATTACATCATTTATTTGATAAATATGACTCCCCCCACCCAAATAGTACACCTGATTAGAAGAACAGCCTTCACCAAGAGAGCCTCCTAGTGAAGCTCATCACCAAATCTCTCCATAATGGTTCACTAAGTCTCAGAGATGTCACAACCTATGTTTGAGAAGGGAAGACCTAAACTGAGGAATTTAGAGATCTTCAATTGTATTCAACTATATTGTTTATCAGTATTTTCAAAATTTGCGATGTATTTATTTTTGAGAGTATTTGGGTCCTTGTGGACATTATATACTAACAAACCAAACTTTAATGTTGGCATGTAAATCATTGTTCAAGATAACAGGGTTAGCTCAGATCAAAAGGGAGAGTTTGTCTTTGGCATCTCCCCCTTCCAAATCCCCTTTGATATTCTCTTCCCTTTCCCTACCTCCCTTTCTTCACTCATAGACATCTATCCTGTGATCCATTCCTAAAGGACCTTATTTTCAACTAGCTATGACTGTTGGAAAGCAAAGGAACAAACTCATCCTCATGGAGATATTAACGAGGGAACACAATGTAATATAGTATTCCACTTTGGAGCATTTTAATTTTTAGAGGAAACTGGTGCTTTTTTTTTTAAAGCTGGAAGACCCCAAGGAAGGATTTTCTGCTGGTACAATGTCAGGTACTTAGGGAAGATGCTTTTGAAGGAAGGGATGATTTCTTAGAACCTCTTAAATCATCCTCCAAGATAAAGACTTCCATTGTCTACCAGAGTCAGCCAGGTGGCACAGCGAATAGAACTCTGGACTTAGAATCAGGAAGACCTGAGTTAAAATCTGGCTTCAGACAATGACTAACTACATGATGCTGGGCAAGTCATTTCACTGCTATTTGCCTCAGTTTCCTTATCTGTAAAATGGGCATAATAACAGCACCTACCTCCTAGGGTTGTCGTGAGGATCAAATAAGATATTTGTCAAGCATTTAGCACACTGGCTAGCATGAAATATTAATGCTCAGTGTCTTTTTTAAGGCTAGCCTTGTAGGACATTATAAAAAAAACCAGGGCAAACTCTTGTATTAGGATAAGATGGTCCTAAAAATCCCATCTCTGCCACTTTCTACCCGTAAGAAATTGGACAAACCAATGCCCTTCTTTAGGCTTTTGTGTCCTCACCTGTAAAATGAGTAGCTTGAGCTGGATGACTTCTCTCCCAGCTCTAAATCTATGAAATAATAAATAGTTAAGATGGAATACTTAAGGGAGTGATAGGGGTGCTGATCCCTAGGACTCCAATGGTATTGCCTTATTATGATCCTGCTAGTGATACAACCAGTATGCAAGCCCATGTCTCCTGAGTTCAACTGCTCTTTCCATTGCATCTGCTGCCTAAACTAATTAATCCTCCCTAAAAAAACCCAAAACAAACAACTGCCCCCAAAACTCAATGCAAATATTATATCAAGGCACTGGGGGGGGAGGGGAGAGGAGAAAAATATAGGATGGAAGAAATATTTTCTCAAAATGAAATGCACTGCCGAATAAAGACATAACTGCAATCCTTTCCTTGGGGGAACTTTGTACCAGATGAGTCTGAATAGTATGTTCAGTTTATATGAATAGCTTTCTTCACTTTCTGGCCTTGGTAATTGAGTTCAAGACCAATAGACATTGAGAGGGAATGTTTTTTGCACTGATCTGTCCTGCATATTTCCACACTGTGAGGTACCATGGCATAATAGATCGAGTAGCACTTGGCACTGGCATGTGATTGACTGACAGTAGACCAAGTCAGAAGGACCAGATTTAAATCCTTCCCTGACACTTAGTATCTGGGCGATCCTGGGTAAATCTCTTCATGTCTTTGCATATCCATTTCCTCTCCTTCAAAATGGAATTGGGTGGTAGAATCGATGGCCTCTAAGGTTCTGCCTCCTATGCCTATTAGCCTGATTATTGTCTTGTTAGTGGAACAGATATTTCTTTTCTTGGTTTATTCTCTATCAACTTTTGTAGTTATTGCTGATTGTTCAAGTGTTCCAGAGAGATATTTCAGGAAGAATACCCAAGACATAGTTGATGGTTCTCACCATGGAAAATTGCTTTTACTGATAGATTTTGAAGAGATTTGGGAAGGGAACACACTCTGTGACTTATGGACAGTACCTTGCTTGTCAGCCCTCTTTTACTATCTGCGTAGAATAATGAGAAGGGAGCAATCTTCCCAATGGGTTTACCACAGGAATTGCAGACAGACCAAAGTGATTCATCCATACTTAACTTTTCTGAGATAATGGAAGAAGTAGAAGCTTAGTTAAAATAACTTTCTGTTTACCTAAAAATGTTCCTATAATGGAACTCAGAGAGCGGTGTTGCTTCACTTGCCGTCTGCTTCAGGTTTTCTGTAACAAATGTGCAGAAAAAAGGTTGAATCTTAAAGCTTAACTATGCAAGGCTGGCGTAGGAGCTCAGTCTGGCGTCTTCCCCTCACCCTTTTATTCCACGGTGAGAAGAAGTATGGAAAAAGAAAAAGAATTAAGTTCAACAATTTCCAATCTGTGTAATTGTGACTAAATCCCTTAATCAGAACAGCTAGTTATCATAGAGGAATGAGTGCTAGATCTGCAGTCAGCAGGACCCAAATTCAAATCTTGATTCAGACTGTGTGTCTGAGGTCAAGTCACTAAGCCCCTTTCAGACTCAGTTTCTTCATCTGTAGATGAGGATAATATTAGTATCTACCTCACAGGCTGGTGGTGAGAATAAAATGAGATAATGTGCTTTGTGAACTTTAAAGCACTATATAGATGTTAATGATTAATGTAAATGATGGCAATAACAATAGCTTTTGTCTCTTTATCACCTCGTCTGTAAAATGATCACCAATAGTTATACTACTTACTTGATGAGGTAAATATAAGGAAAGCACTTTGTGAGTCTTAAAGCCTCTGTAGATGTGAAGCTTTTTAAGGAAAAATAAAAAGGATACTTAGCACCTTTTAAAGGTAAGTTGTTTATGATATCTTGGTCTTCTGATTTTGGAAGAAAGAGAAGCTGATCATTTCTAACCTTAAAATGTAATCTTTCATACTGTGCCTCTAAGGAAATATGTGCTTTGGAATACTAAGATAACTTGTGCTTTTGGGATGCGTCCCTACTTAAGAAAGGGGCAAAGAATGAAGAGACCATCACCCACTTCATGTAGCTTGTGGTAGGGGGAGGGAGGCATTAAGAGGTGGCCCCCATGAATTTAAAATGTGGGATCACAAAGATCAAAGAGGGGAAAAGCTAATGCCTGGACTCCAAGGCCAGAAAAAGCAGTAGACTCACTCTCTGGGGGAAATTGAAGAAAACTAAGAAACAATAGGAAATCTAAAGTGGTGGACTAGCTAAAGTAGTAGAAATTCAAGTCAATATAATCCAATGAACATTTATTAAATGTCTACTATTTGCCCAGCACTTTGCTAGGCACTGAATTTACAAAAACAAAAATGAAAAAAAAATTCCTTGAAGAAGCTTCCATTGTATTGGATAATAAAAAGTGACACTGATCATCTCAAAGGAAAAGAAAGCCAAAACAAAACAGTTTTAGTCTAGCCAATCTTTGTCAACAGAATTCTCAGTTTCTTTTAATTACGTTTAAAGAGGTTTGTATGTATTGAATTCTTGAATTGTAAATTCTTGCATTTATACCTATTTGTAAGTAAAAAACTGTTTATGCAAATATAATTCTTCATAGTGTCAAGCTTTCTTCTCAACTTTGTTTTAACAACATTGTCACATGAAGGAGCAATATAGAAAGAGCTTTGAGGACCTTAAAGAATTATATAAATGCTAGTTGTTATTAGAGTGGGGTCCACACACTAATCATGGTTCCATCCATTCTCATGTTAATCCTGGCTTCTTGAAAAGCATCTCCACAGGTCTTTTGGCCCAACATGGTCCAGTAATAAGAGCAATGGACCTAAAGTCAGAGGATCCCAGCTTTACTACTCTATAACCTCTTTATCTCTATAACTTTGGATGGGTCTCTCAGACTCTTGGACCTTGGCTTCTTCATCTATAAAATGAAAGGGTTGCACTAGATGCTCCCTCATGTTCTTTCCATCTCTATCATCTATGCTTCTATTGACCTATGATCTGGGTACAATTCCTGACTTTGCTTCTTATGACCTATTTGTGGCCCAGTGGGTAAGAGTGCTGGACCTGAAGATAGGTAGACCCAAGTCCAAATCAAGCTTCAGACACTTACTAGCTGTTTGACCCTGGGCAAGTCACTTAACCTATTTGCCTCATTTTACTCATTTATAAAATGGGAATAATAACAATAGCTATCTCTCACAGTTGATGCAGGAGTTAAATGAGATAATATTTGTAAAGCATTTAGCACAGTGCGTGGCACATAGTAAGCACCATAAAAATATTAACTATGATGATGATGAGGAGGAGGAGAATGAAGAGGAGGAAGACGCAAGTTATTTGACTTCTCTGAGACTGAGCTTCATCATTAAAAAAATGAGAGAGTTAGACTAGGTAAGTACTAAGATCCCTTCAATCCATCAGTGGTGGGTGAATGATGAAAAGACCTTTGTTCCTTAGATCATTCCATCTTTTGTCCCTACCCCAACAATCTATTAACTAAGAATCTGCTATGTACAAAATATTTTTCTTGGCACTAGCAATACAAAGACAAAATGAAAAATAGCCCCTTCCTTCAAGGAGCTTTTATTGTCCTAGAGAATACAATGGAAGAGCAAGGGATAGTAGACTTACATCTAGAAGGGACCTTAATTGTCTCAATTCTTAACTATCCCTTAATCATTGAATGGGTGTTTCTTCAGAGAAACTGAGGCCTGGGAAAGACCCTAATTTAGAAAGGCCAAGATCACCCACTTCATCAGGAGTCATCTTGACTTTGTCTTACCACTAGACTTCAATGGCTCTGGAGAAGCCAGAAATCGGATGGGTTTTTGGAAGCTCTTAAATTTAATTCACCGAGAGTCAAAGCATTGACCTCATAATGTCGTTGGTCTTCTTCTAGAACAAAGGATGAACAACAACAATAAAGACAACCTAATCAAAATCATTTGGATTTAAGTGAAGTGGGGTTACAGAAAATCTTCAGCCTCATTCTCTTCCAGAGCCATCAAAGTACAGTGAATGGCAGGTCAAAAGTGAGGATAATCAGCAATGACCAGGATGCAGTTAATGACCTTGGTATTTTGGAAGTCCAGCCAAACTCTAAGTGCTCCACAGGTCCTACTTCCCCTGCTTTCATGACCATTGGAACAAATTGTTCTCATCCACCAGTTCAACCAGGGGAGGTCTTCACATGCTTGGGTTAGTGATCCCCTTAACTCACCAACCAGTCTGAGACCCCTTGGTTACTGGGTATAGCCACTGTGTATGCTACAGCTTCTGTAAGCCACAGATGAGAGTTAGGTGAATCAGGTGGTCACTAAATGTGGAAACAGACCTGAAAAGAGCTTGGCAGCCCTCACAACAGAGGTGCTAGCCTTCCCTAATTTACCTGTACACTTCAGTCTCTTTAATTCCATTTCCTATAGGATGAAACAAATTCAGAAAGATTTTGCTTCTTAAAATCACTCAGGGAATGTTTGAGACAGGATTCGCACCCAGTTATTTTTTATGTAAATTGAGCGACCTTTTTCATCATAGACACTGCTTATTCTAGCATAATCAAAAAAATGAGAAATGACACAAACAGGAATGAAGATGAGAGTAATTTAAAAGAAAGCACATACACATTTACTACCAAATTCATGAATTCAGTCGATGAAAAATTAAGGGAAGGACTAAACTCTTAAACAGTAATGTTTTAAAAGTCTGTCTTAATGGACAGTTTCCAAAATGAAAAGAAGGGAATAAGTATTTACACAGTGCCTATTATATTTCAGGATAAAGCAAGTGGCTTTACAAATATCTCATTTGATCCTTATAACAATCCTATGAGGTAGGTGCTATTATTATCCCCATTTTACAGCTGAGAAAATTTAAGGCAAACAGACTTGTTCATATGACTTATGCGTAGCCACACAGCTAGCGTCTGAGGCTGGGTTTGAACTCAAGACTTCCTGACTCCGGGCTGCACCTCCTAGTTATCACCAAATGGGAGATCAGTATCATTTAGTTCTTATCAGGGGTGACAGATGAATGACATGAGAAGGGATTTGGACTGATATTACAGTAAATGTGTATGTCACTTTGCTAGCCATTTTTTATCAACCCAGCTTGGTCTTTCTCCAGTGTTTTCTCTTTGAGTTGTACCTGATTTTAACTGCCCGCCCATCTTCATTTGGTGGAATTCTTTCTTTGATGAGGAATCTCTTAATTCTGAAAAGTCATTTATGGGAAAACATGATGAAAAGATGGTAGCTGAGCTTCAAGCATGATAATTGGATGGGTAAGGGGGAAAAAATACCTCTGTGATTATCACTTGTATAGAGAACTCCCAGGTGAGGAAACTCCATCTATCAATAAAGATCAGCACCCTTTTCTGTAGCTTACAGACACTGATCTAGTCTCTAGGCCCTAGAGCATTGAGGTTAAGTGGCTCATCCAGGGTTACTCAGTTAACCAGTTAATGAATATTCCTTAAGCACCTACTGTGTGCCAGGCAATATACTAAGGAGGTGGAGAAATCTCAGACTAGTGGAGGCAGGTGAGAAATGAAATGTTTCAACTGAGCTCCTTCCTTAAAAGGAAGTTTCGAATTCATGGTTCTACCCTCCAATCAGAGAGGCAGATGGTAAGGATGAGGTAAAGTACCAAGGCTGATAAGATCTTACAGGATGAGGAAGTTATCCCAATAATGAGGTTCCTGGGTCTTGTTGGAGAAATCAGTCAGAGAAGTCACTCTGTCAGCACATGTGTCAGAGATGAAATTTTAGCCCAGTCCATTGTTTGGAAGCCAGCTCTCTATCCTCTATGTCAATGTTGCCTCTCACAACAAAGAATAACAAATCGAAAAATCAATCAATCGATCAATCAATAAACATTAATAACCTCCTACTATAAGTCAGTCACTGTGCTAAGTGCTGAGGGTACAAAAAGAGGCAAAATATAGTACCTACCCTCAAGGACCTTACAATCTAATGGGGGAGACAACATGTAAACAAAGACAACTAGTTCTCTGTTAACAGAAGTATGCCTTTCTCTCCTTTCCTGGGACTTCCCAGTGACTCCTCCCCTGCCTTTATGTAAAGTGAAAACAATCTGTGTAATCAAAGCAAGCAATATGGAAAATAAATAGGAAATAACTAAAATAACATAAAATATAATCAATACATAAAATAATATTAATATAAAATAATAAATGTATTATAAAATATATTATATAAAATAAATATAAAATATATGAAATATAGAATAATATTAAACAAAATAACATAAAATAAAAAACAGCCAAAAGAAGGAAGTGACTAGAATTAAGTGGGGTTAGGAAAGGCTTCCTGTAGAAAGTGTAATTTTAGTTGGGATTTAAAGGAAACCTGGGAGGTCAGCAGTCCCGGAACAGAAGAGGAGGTATTCTCGGCATGAGGGACAGGGAGAGAGAATGCCTAGAACCAAGAGATGAGAATCTGGTTAGTGGAACAGCCAGGAGGTCAGTGTCACTGAACAGAAGAGTATGTATTAGGGAGTGTAAGTGTGTAAGACTGTAAGAAGACTGAAAAGATAGGAAGGGGCAAGGTCGTGAAGCCCTTTGAAGGCCAAGCAGAGCATTTTGTATTTGCTCCTGGAGCCACTTTTGAGTTTATTGAGAAGTTTATTTGGGGTTCATCAGAACTAAGCAACAGATGAGTCAATTTCAACATTATTTTCGGCGTTTTTCTTAGAGGCCTTCCTGCTTCTTGGGCAGCAGGGCACACCATTTATCAGTACCTCCCCAGCCCTAGCTTTTCTCCACTGGGTCCCTAGTGGCCTAAGGAAGTCAATAGTTTGTGCAGATACACAATTGACTCACCTGTGGAATCTAACCCTTACCTTTACAAGAAGAAAGTAGAAAAGGGCCCTTATGCAACAACTGAAAATGCCAGTTAGAGTAAATTATGATCCTTAATAACAAAACAACATGCATGCAAGCGAGAGTGCCTGGTTTTACGTTTCAAGGCTGCTCTTTCCCTCTCTCTCTTCCCCTCCCCCCCACTATGATTAAGAAGACTGGTCAGGCTAAGTAATGTGGGGGAGGGTCAGAGCCCTGGTTTGGTGACCGAAGGAGGCCACCTGCCTTAGAAACAGGATTAAGTCAATAATCAAACTAAACAAACAGTTGGGCTTTAGTGTTCTAATTCAGTTTGTACAGCGGTTAAACCTTATGGACTGAGCAGGACTGAAAGCCTGCAAACATCCTCTATTAAATCTGAGCCAACCTCCTGGGGCAAATGTCTTTGTTTACCTTTGGTCTTTTAGTGCAGAAGGCTGCTCCTTTACGGTCCTGAGCTAACCTGGGTGTGGCCTCTCTGGCCACACTGCAGGAACAACTACAGTGACCCCAGCTTGGAGAAGGCTAGGGATAGTCCCCTTAAAACCATGTATCGGTCTCCTTGAGTCTTGCTTGGTGTGTAAACTGGCCCAGGCAGAAATTAAAGGACAAGACCTGAGCAGGGGAAGCTGGGTGACAGTGGGTAAGTCTGAGAGGGCTTGGGATCATGTTCTGGTATTCTTTAGCTAAGGTTAGGACAAGGTTTGGGGAAAGATCATGGTTAGGAGGACATGTGTGCTGGGTTTAGGGCCGGAGGAGTTGGGGTCATGTCCCATCTCTGCCCCTTGCTATATGTCCTTAGATGAGTCATTTAGGCTTTCTTGTATCTAAGCTTCCTCATTTTACAGATGAGGACTAGACGGCCATTTTAAAGATGGACTAGAAAAGTCACTACATTTTACGTAGATTATCCTAATAACAAGAGTGGAGAAGTCGCTACGTCAGAGGTGAAACTGCAACCCAGTTCTTAATTTGGAGGCTGCCTAGCAATTTCCTCCAAAGAATCAAAGATTACAAGCAATCAATCAGTAAGCATCTATTAAGCACCTATTAATTACCAGGCACAGAAACTCTGGAGACACAAAGACAGAAGAGAAGCAGTCCCAGCCCTTAAGGGCTTATGTTCTAATGTGTAAAGTAACCCAGACCTAAGAGGTATGGACAAGGCATCCACAGTCACAAATCAAATAAAAAGTGATGTTGGAGAGAAAGGCACTAGTTGGGGGGAGTGCCAATGAAAAGTCTGCCAGAGTAGGGAGAACTGGAGCTGAAACCAGGGATCCCAGGAAGGTCAGACGTGGAGAGAAAGTATTCCAGTCTTGGGGGGAAGGACCATGTGAAGATATGGACTATCATTTGTGAGAAAATGCAAATAGGCAAATGGGGTGGGGCAGAAGAAAGTGTGGAAGGAAGAAATGTGTAAGTAGACTGGAAAGTTAAGAACTGGCCAGGTTGTGAAGAACCTTAAATGCCAAATAGTGAATGTCAAGATTATAGCGCTCACACACTAAAGGTCCTCCATGGACATTCCATACATCCCTTTTCAGGGCTGCTCATCTACTTGTCACCCAACTCTCATCAGTGGCCCTGAGAAACTATAGCCTGGGCAGCGGCTACACCCCAGTAAAACCATCTCAGCAGGTTGGTTGAAGGGGAACTGATAGGCCTCAAAACTGTCAGTGAGTTAGGGCAATGTCTGCTCCAACCATGTGAAGACTTCCCCGGCAAAGTAGAGAGATGTGAGCAATTTGTTCCAATGGCCAAGAAGTCTGTGGAAGCAGGGACTGTGGAGCACTCGGGGCTTGGTTAGACACTGAAAGCACCAAGGTCATCCACTGTGACCTGAGTTATCGTCAGTCATCATGACTTCTCCCTTGTCACTGGACTGCAATGACCTTGTAAGAGAGAGAGGTTTTATGCAGCTCTGCCTCACTTAAATCCAATTTATACATGAGTCAAAAGACGTAACACGTACCATTTGTAAAAATGGTATCTCAAAGTTGTGATGAAGCAAGTGATGAAGCAGTCACAGATCAAAAGAAACACGGGATGTACAAATCTCCACCACAAAGGTTCATAGTGATTATTTGTGCCTGACCCAGGGTAGAGCCCTCTGAGCTCTTATTGTTTCTAAGCTTCTTCCTAACATAAAAACACATCTTCTTAACACTAATATTCTCTAGGTAATGTTGCATGTTCACACATTATGGAACACTAAATTCTCTGAAGAATCACAATTGTGGGGGATCCACAGATCAATGAAGAGACATGTAGTGGGTGAAAATAGGTTATATCATATTACCAATGATGACTTGTATTGTCGAAGAGATCATCAAGAAAAAGGGGGTAGGCCAGTCATGTCCCAAGATCAAGAGATAACAGAGAGACAAACTAAGAGCTAGGCTGTTAAAGTGCTAAAGGATTTGAAAGAAGATGCCACTATCACATTCTGGATAAATGATCCTCTATGGACATGAAAGGACATGGATAGGAATTCCATTGGACCTCATGTGGATGAGTTATGAACTGCCCTGCTGGAGAGAGTACCCACACTTATGAAGACATAAGTTAATTGAAATATCAAAATATTGAAATGTTTATATATGAATATAGACATATATGTGCATAAATATGTGTGCATATTATATACATATTTTTCCACACCCAACTTGACTCTCCAGATTATTTTATCCTCTCCTCCCCTCTTCTTCATGAACCACCTTTTGGCCCTAGAAATGGTTCTGCCCTGGAGATCCTCTCTTCTAACTAGGGACTCCCTGCCTAGGTCACTTTTTCAGGAGGGTGTCCCAGCCATGTTCTGCTTCATTCAGAACCTGACACTCCAGACTTGTCCTCTTCCTTTTGTTTGCTAGTTGTGTTGCATCCTTAAAGGCAAGGACTGGCTTGTTTTCTTACATTTGTATCCCTGGGGTTTAGCACAGTGTTTGGAATATGTCAAGAACTTTAAAAATGCTTTGTCTGTCTAGCTGCCTCTCTACTATCTAGCTATCTCTGTATCTGTCTGTCTGTCTATCTATGTATCTGTCTATCTGCCTATCAATCAGTTTTTCTATCTATCTATCTATCTATCTATCTATCTATCTATCTATCTATCTGTCTGTCTGTCTGTCTGTCTGTCTGTCTATCTATCTATCTATCTATCTATCTATCTATCTATCTATCTATCATTTCTCTCTCTCTCTTTCTGTCTCTCTTTAGTAAAATCAGTCTTCAGCTGCCTCTCGCCTCCCCTTCTACATCCCTCTTCCAATCCCAAGGTGCCTCCTTCACCGTCCCTGGGTCTTCAGTGCCTTTCTTGTTCCCCCTAGTTACTACTCTTTGTCAGCCACAATAAATCTTTATAGTCCTGTGCTTTCCAAAAGTATTTCATATTCCAAAATGACTTTTTCCTTGTTTAACACCCACTCCAATAAAAATATATTTTACATTACTATATTGATCCCATCTAGATATTAGGTAGGAAATATCTGACTGTTGGTTGTTAATTTTCTCCAAGTTATGAATAACTAATAGCTCACCTTAGGGGAGGGGTGGCTAATTATACTTAAAAAAAGGATTTTCTGTTACAGACTAATTGTGTGACCCTGAGCAAGTCACTTGACCCCTGCTTACCCCAGTTTTCTCAACTGTAAAATGAGGATAATAATAGGTAATATTTTTAAAGCTCTTAGCATAATTCCCAGCACATAGTAGGTGCTTAATGTTTGTTCCCTTCCCCTTCCCCTAACAGAATTTTCAACAGTATTACAGGGTAAAATGAAGAATATTAGTCAGCTGAGATGCAGATTTTGGAAAACAGGGAGAAATGTCCAATTATTTCTGAAACCAAACCATATAGGCACACACTTCTGCTGTCTATAGCTAAAGTCCGCCCAATCCTGCCACTGTGTCAGTTAGTTGGTAAACATTTATTAAGTGCCTGCTGTATGCCTTGCACTGTGCTAAGAGTTAAGGAGACAAAACAACAGCCCCTGCTCTCAAGGAGCTCACAGTCTAATGGGTGACAACACACAAGAGGAAAGTAAGAAACAGGGGTGAGGGAGGGGACCCTGCCCCAGGAATGATGAAGTCTGGAGACATGCATCTGGGTGGGAAATGAAGAAATGACGGCCTTGGTCACCCTCCTTAAATGGAGTTGTGGGAGGAGTTTGCCAATCAGAGAGAGAGAAGGGCCCCCAGTGGTGTGTCAGAAGTAAAATGAGACCTCAGACCTCAGACCTCAGTGCTCTCCTGTAGGTGATTAGTCCGAGCCACACTCTGTATGACATGCTGTCTTGGAATAAGGTTACCCTTTTGGATGGAAACAAATTCAAGTCAAAAGAAAAAAAGGGATGAGAGTGAGATGCTGAGACTAGACAAGGAGGAAGCATCACAGCTGGTCTGCTCCAGAGAAGGTTCTCCTGCCTCAATCTTCCCTCGTAACTCGGGGCTGCTTAGTGGCCATGAATCTTCCTTCAAGAATGTCCCATGTGTTTCTGGGAATAAGCAACATAGTGTCCTGAAAAAAACACCAAACTTGGAGTCAGAAAAACTAGATTTGACCCCTAGCTCTAACATATATTCTAGCTGCATGACCTTGGACAAGTCACTTAATCCTTGTTTTGTCCATCTGTAAAATGGTAAGACCAGTATTTGTGTCATTTCCCTAACTGGACTGCGAAAGATAAGACATCATTTAAATTTGGATTTTTATTGTAACATCTTGGGGCATCCCTCACTGCATTTACATTCTCCATGACAAGGCTACTCCAGGTTCCAGGTTGTCTGTGGATCAACATCCACTCAAAATCATCATTCAAAACTCCAATGCACAATGCATTTGTGTAACTAGTCAACCAGGAGACCCAAGTAGTTTAAATCAAAGGCATTTGGTCATAGTAAGACAAGTAGTAATAAAACATGCACCACTCCCCAATCTCTTTTTTTTGTTTTGTTTTTTTT
>JAQQSW010003219.1:0-14744 GCA_028646575.1 Pseudocheirus occidentalis | reverse complement strand
AATGATAATAGTAACTTATGAAACTTTTCTTAGTATGAGGACAGGTGAAGGGAATACAAATTGATATATATATGTATACTTACACATATGTCTATATAAGAGGCTATATATGCATATGAATACATATCTGAGCATGTGTGTATATGTGTACATAGAGGGCATAGTATCAATTGAATATGAAGGGATGATACTTTAAAAAGCGAAATTCTGAGGTGGGAGAGGAGTAGAATGAGTGGAGACAGGGAGAGACAAAATGGGGTTAATCATCCCATATAGAAGAGAGAAGGGACAATTACTTACATTACAATTACTCTCATTGAATTTGTCTTAGGGAAGAAATGGCATAGATTTTAAACTGGGCATCATGCCACACAGGAGAGTAGGTGGTATGGGGATGAGAGGCGGAATGACAGAGGGGAAGGCAGGGTCTGGGGGAGGGATGCTCAAAGCACACACTTCAGTAAAGGGACAGGGACAGGGTAGAGAAGAGAACAAGGTGGGGAGGGATAGGAAGGAGGCATATCTCACCACTGTCACAATATGTCCACTATGAAGATGTCCTGTATAATCACACATCCACAGTCTGTATTGAATTGGTTGTCCTTCCAGTGAGGGTGCATGACAAGGGAGGAATTGAAAGAATCTAGAATTTAAAGTTCTGCAATACCTGCAACTAGGAATTAAATGCACAGGGGCTGGGGTAGGGAGACTCTCTGCCCTACCAGAAAGTTAGAGAGCAGATAAGGAGAGGGGCTTTACAGTGGGATTGCTGTTTTGGGGTTGGGGTAGGGGAGAGATGGGGAGAAAATTTGTAATTCAAAAATCTCATGAAAATGAATGATGTAAAGAAGAAAACAAAAATGTATTAAAAATAAAAAACAAAAATAAAATTAAAATTAAAAACACACACACAGACAAAGTAGTACCTGGAGGGGTACACCCCTGTGTGCCAAGTTTAGAAACAGGCAGGAGCTATATTTCTCAAACTCCAGTAGCAGAATAGTGTTTCAGTTCCAATTTGTAACTGAGTTTGAAATCTGCACAGGAATAACCAATATTGGAATCCCAGACCAAAGGGAAGTCTAAGGTTCTCTCACTGATCCAAAAGAGCTTCTTGTTGACTGAAAGTTTCATAGTCCATTAATATTCTACTCTTAATCAGAGTCAAACACAAGTTGAGAACTGGCAGACCTCAGACCAGGGAATAAGTGATCAAAATTTTCCTGAATCAGAATATTTTGAGAGAACTGAATATTTTTACATCCCCAGTCTGAGATGTCCCTGACAATCTGGAATGACACAAAACTTTATACCCTAAGAAAGTAGCAGTAGGATGACCTAGATACTACCATCAGAAGTGTGTAGAATGTTACTGAGGGTCATTAAGTGTAATTACTGGCCACAATCTTTTGTTTTTTTTTTTTGCTTTTTGGAGAGCAGTTGGGGTTAAGTGACTTGCCCAAGGTCACATGGCTAGTTTTTTGTGTTAAGTATCTGAGGCTGGATTTGAACTCAGGTACTCCTGACTCCAGGGCTGGTGCTCTATTCACTGAACCACCTAGCTGCCCCTGGCCACAATCTCCTAATTGCCTTAAAAGTTAAAAAAATATGATAAGCTGAAATGAAGAGAATAAGATAATTTGCTATATGAATTTGTGTTTCTCTCAGCAATCAAAATTTAAGAAGAAAATGAAACTTGAAATATAATTGGGGAAAAATGCTGCAAGAAAAGTTCCCCCCACTCCCCACCCCACCCCTCTGTCCCATTTTGCCTCAGAGTTATTTAAATACTTATTTTTCCTTAGGGAGAATACCTTTTTGTTATCTGACTGAAGAACTGCAAAAGGTATGGACTGAAAACTAATAGCAAAACTTCACTCATTATCAGGCATATATCAGAGAGCAGGGTCTTCAGGGTCCTAAGTATTCAGGGAAGCAAGTTTTATGTATGATAAAAATGTTGGCTTCTTGTTCTCCCCAAATGATTGCTATCACAGGCACTTGTCTATTCTTTCTAGGGGACTTGCCAAAGGCAATTTTAAAGTATATTTATGCCCACTGAAGAAATGCATGGCATAGTGAATGGAAGCTAGATAGATTTGGGTTCAATTTCTACCTCTGATACATGTTAGCTGTAAGTCCTTGGGCAAGTCCCTTAAACCTTCAAATTCTTGGCAACGCTCTAAGTCTACAAGAAGCATAGAAGGTGTTGACCAATGTTAGTAAGAGAAACTGCTCATCAGGAGCCCCTATACAATGAAATCTCATGTCCAACCAATCTTTTTACCCTGTACCCATAGATATATGTGTGAATATAGCAAAAAGAGATGAGTTTTTTCTCCCTGATTTCCTTCTACTCTGTTTTTACAGATAAGGAGATAAAGTGTGTTGGACATAAAATATTTATTGATTAAGATATATCTGAATTTTCAGTCTGAGATGGTTTGGACTAAGTGGTCTCTTCTAGGTCAGATATTCTGAGCCTCAAGTAATGCAATATCAAATTGTTAAAGATCTAGTTCCTAAACCTGGTCCCAAGACATAGAACTTCAAAGTATTGTCAAGAAGCAAGGGATTTATTAATTCTAATATAGTGAAAGTAGAGCAAGATCATCGAGTGATGGGCACTGAGGAAGCATGACTGTGATGCTGAGACTTTGTCTGTTTGTGGCTTTGTTTTACCTTGAATTCCCTGGAACAGAGATTGTGAAGGATTTGAGGTGGACTGGACACTGGACTTCAGTGTAGAGCAGGACCTGCATGGAGAGATGGACAAGGAACTGCCTTTGAATTCAGGTGACTGTTTGATGGGTTCAAGTAGGAGCTGCCTGCCCTGAGTCAAGAAGAAAAGACCTCTCTGTGGATATTGAATAGTGATGAAATTTTAATTTACTAGTCACCTAAGGGTAGAGGGTCTATGTATTTTCTTATGATTGAATATTGAATAATGAAGGATGATTGATTAAGTGATTGTACATAGTGATTGATGACTGAATAAGTAATTGATTTGTAACCTAGTATGCCCCATGAGTGGAAAACTTTGACTATTGTACTTTGGGAATGAATGAAGGATTTTGTGAATGCTTGAGTTACTAAATAGTTGTTCTTTGTTCAAAACTGTGTGACCACTATTATGGAAACCATGTGGCCATTTTCTGTGATAAATTGTTGAGAATGCTATATTTTGATTTTCCATGATAAGTTGTAACACTGTGAATGCTGTATCTTGATTTCTATGAATGTTTTTCTTTGATTTGTTATGGAATAAATAGTGTTCACTATACTGTGTAACCAGAAGCTTAAAAGCTGTTCACAGTAGCATTCTTCTGAAAAGCTGCTCGTGCATGGCATTACAGAACTCTAGACCTACTCTCAACTTACTCAGACTGGTTGAAATCTTGAGTGCCTCTCAAAAATCATATTATTTCAATTTGTGAAAAACTCAGTTTTTTTTATAGAACAAAAAATTTGACATGTGTATGTCTTTATGAAAAATGCAAAAGGGTCCTCATTTCCCATGCCTGTTCTCTTGTTTTGAATACATTGAATGAGAGAAAGAAATTTTTCAACTTACCAAAATTTTAAAGCAAAATAACATGGACTTAAGTCCATAAACAGTTAAGATAATTGTCCTTCCCTTTTTAGGTCTCCAGCCTTTTCTTGAAGCCATGCAATTATACAAACTTAAATCACTATCTTACATTTGAGTATTCCTTGAAAGAGGAGAGTACTCAGGTAGTACTTTGTCTAGAAAGTCAAGTACCTTGATCCTGTCATATATCCCAGTTTCCCTAGGGATTGACCTAGTACTCATGAGTTAAAGTATCACCAGGAGAATTGTTAATAGGACAATGAAATCCACAAGATCATAATTCAGCTGAAACTGAAAGGTGTCCTAAAGAATCATGTAATCTAAACCCCATTTTCCAAATAATTTCCAAAATTGGCAACAGCTTTCTCTTTCATTGCCTCCTCCTTTCTTGGAATGTCTTCCATCTGTGAGATCTTAAGCCAGAGAATCTGTTGACATTGATCACCATGGTTAACTTCAGTAGGCTAGATCAGGGCCATCATGGACAAAAAAGCCAATGTCAGAAACATGCTTGCAAATAGCTGATGTGGATCATGGCAAATCAACCATGATGGATTCCTTCTTTTGCATAGCTGTATTCCCTGCTTAAAGCCATGCTGGAGAGACCCAGTTCACTGACACAGAGAAAAGATAAACAAGAGACATGTAACACTGCCATCTCCCTTTTCTATTCACTGTCAGAAAATGATGTGAACTTTATCAAGCAGAGTAAAAATGGTTCTGGCTTTCTTATCAACCTCATTGACTTTGCTAAGCATATTTACTTCTCATCTTCAACTTTGTAGAGAGTAGAAGTTTCCCTATGGGAACGATCCTGATTAACTCAATCTTGGAAATTTTGGGTTCAACTCTGGGCTTTATGGTTGTTCTTATATTCTGAAGCATTTTGCTTTAGTCAGCACATCAGAGAGAGGCTACTTGAAAAATATATGGTATAATTCATTGCCAAAGGTGAAGGTTTCCCAGAACCAGCTAAATGGACTAAGAAAGTGGATCAGTGTTTTTGATTCTGTCAATAAGAAATTTGGCAAATTTGCTACTTGCCCTGATGGAAAGAAGTTACCTAGAACTTTCTGCCATCTCATCTTAGATCCAGTCTTCAAGGTATTTGATGTGGTTATAAACTTCAAGGAGGAGACTTCAAAACTGATTGAAATATGACGTCAAATTGAAGAGTGATAATAAAGACAAAGAAGGAAAATTACTTCTGAAGGTGATGATGAGAGGTTGGCTGCCTGCTGGAGATACACTTTTTCAAAAGATAACCATCCACATACTTTTTACTGTAACTGTTCAGAAATACAACTGTGAACAGTTATGTGATGGTGCCCCTGATGATGAGGTTGCTATACATAGCAAGAACTATAACTCCAAAAGTCCTCTGATGAAATGTATCTCTAAAATGGTGCCAGTTTCAAAGGTAGATTCTATCTTACTGTTTCTCTGATTTGTATGGATCAATTCTTTATGAAGACAGGTACCAATACTATCTTTGGGCATGCCCATAAGACAAGGATAGTGAAGCCTGATGGTATGAGTAGTTGTTATGGACTAAACCATCTCACCAAGTCTGGCCCTATGATCCTGCAAATCAGTGAGGAATTTGGAAAACATGTTATTGCTGGTACAGGGGATTTATATCCGTATATCATCCTACAAGATTATGAAGAAGATATTGCAAGAATTCCCATAAAAAATAGACTCTTTTGTCTTCTGTCATGAATAAGACAGTCAGTGAGGAGTCAAATGTTTTCTGATCTTCCAAATATCCAAATACGCCCAACAGGCTATACATGAAGACTCAGACCTTGTCTGATGTCCTGGTTGATGATACTGACAAAGGCAAAGTCTCTGCCTATAGGAGCTCAAGCAAGTTTGAGTCAGATCTGACTTAGGACCATAAGATCTAGTGCTTTGAGCCTGATGGGACTGAGCACAATGTTCTCATAGATATCACCAAGAGAGTGTAATACCTTAATAAGATCAAGTACAGTGTGGTGGGTAGATTCCAGTGGGCTATCAAAAAGTGAGCACTGTGTGAACAGAACATGTACCTAGTCTGTTTGGATGTGAGTCATGTGACCCTGCATGCTGTTGCCATTGACTTTTGTCATTTGAATTGTGTCTGATTCTTCATGACTCCATTTGAGGTTTCCCTTGGCAAAGACACTAGAATGGTTTGTCATTTCCTTATTGAGCTAATTTTACAGATGACAAAACTGAGGCAAATAGAATTAAATAACTTGCATAGGGTCATGCAAGTGTCATGTAAGTGTCTAAGGCCAGATTTGAACTCAGGAAGATGAGTCTTTCTAACTCCAGGTCTAGCACCATGTCCCCTGAGCCACCTTATTGTTCCTTGGCCAGTCACCATGGTGGTATCTAAATCATCCCTAATGTCCATTGCTGCCTCTATGCCTGTGTACTGATGGCTCAGCCCCATCTTATGAAATCTACTATTCATTCAGAGTCCAGAACAAGTGTTTGGGGGCATTTATGGTGTCCTCAATAGGGATTAAGCATGTTTTTGAGGAGTCCCAGGTTGTCAGTGCCCTCATGTTTGTTGTGAAAATCTATCTTCCTGTCAATTAATTTTTTGTCTTGACAGCTGACTTGAGGTCTAATACAAGTGGCCAAGCCTTCCCTCATCTGTGTATTTGACCACTGGCAGATTCTTCCTAGAATCAGCTCTGGCAACATGAGCTGCCCTTGCCAAATTGTGGCAGAGACTCACAAATGCAAAGGACTGACAGAAGGTGTTTCAGACCTGGGCAACTTTCCGGACAAGATATAAAAGCTCTCTCCAGCACTGGTTCAAATACCTGCCACACTCTAGCATGAAACCAATGCAGCATATTGTTGAAACTGCAGTAACATCACTTTGCATATACTTGATCAGTTCTTAATAACTTGAGACTTTCAAAACACATTGATATTCAACTTTTTTGGTTTCTGTGTTGCACATGGCACATTCGAGGCTCACTAGGTGCCATAACTTCCAACATTTTCAATTGATACAATTTGAGTGGCCCATTTCTATATTTGTTCAACACTAAAAAAAGACAGAAAAGTCTCTCTATAGTATATGTTTCAGCAGACTGGCAGTTTGGGATACATACACAACTTTTCTTGTCTTCATTTCTTGAAAGGACATATGGTGCCCCCAAAGTTGCAACTGAGTGCATTATGAAGTTTTGCTTCAGTAAAGTTCATAGTGGATACTGGAGAGAGTAAAGGATGAAATTAAGGAGATATTTTCTAGTTGGCCAAAAAATATAAGACAAGAAAGTCTTGTACAGTGTGATTGTCATCATGAATATCTACAGATGTATTAGTGTCATTAGAATAATAAATTTAATATGGTGAACATTGAAAAATTAAAGAAACATAAAATGTATAAAGAAGCATGAAGTTTGTAAAGCACTTTATGTCACACTAGGAAAAGAAACTTCAGAGAACTTGTGTGACTTCACCAAAGAATATCAAATTAGTTGGTCATCATAGGGCTTAGTTTACTGATTACTGTTTATAAAAAGAAGGGATCTCAGCATCATAAATTTGGAGCTAGGATGGTATTTAAAGGTTATTTAGTTTAAACTTTGCATTTACAATTGAGAATGTTGAGGCCTAGAGGGATAACTCTCTGGCCCAAGGCCACACTGGTAATAGAACCCAAGTTTTCTGGCTTCAAATCTAAAGGTCAGAAACATCAATTAATTGTGGGCATGTCAGAGTAAGATAATATAGTATAGAGAGATCTTGGATAATGAAGGAACAATATAGGAGGGGAGAGAACAGGAAAAAAAACATTTGATTGAAAAATGATCATTCATACCTTTACTCAGGGTCAAACTTACATGATGAGGAGATAGAAATCTATGTATGGAATGCAACAAATCTGTACCCCCAAATCAGGAAAAGACAATTTAATTATTTTCTGTAACTTGTTCTGTGTCATTTGGGAAAGTTTTACTTCAGGGGAAAAGCTGAATTCTAAATTGATAATAGTAGAAATTTTTGGAGATGAAGGCCAATAGCATAGGCATATATAATCAATTGAGAAAGTTCTATGTGAAATTACAACTTGAGTAGACTGAAAAGGCTACTTAGGGTGCTGATTTTCTTATGGTTCTAGCAATATGTGATATACTTTCTACAATATAGAAACAACTGAACTAGTGAGCAGGAGTTATTAGTTAGGTGAGCACTTTTGGACCTTGGTTTATTGATCTTTCTGTGCTAGAGCACCTGCCCTGTCCTCCCTTAGCTACTGCCTCATCACCTCATGACACATTGGATGCCCTTTCTGTGAGGGCTATCCTTTCCACCTCTTTTTTGTGACTTTTGTGGGCATGTTTTTTATTCCTTGATCAGGGTGTGAAGATTAGTAGTTTTATCTCAAACATTTAAGTAGTCTCTCCTGCAGTAAAGTAATTAGGTGGTAATGGGGCATGCCAGAGAATTCTGGTAGGTAGTTATCAAAGTAAATATCTCTATACTAGAAAATCTTAACTGTGTGTGTGGGTGTGTGGGTGCAGGTGAAAGAGAGAGAGAGAGAGAGAGAGAGAGAGAGAGAGAGAGAGAGAGAGAAAGAGAAAGAGAAAGAGAGAGAGAGAAATGGATGAATCCTGTTGGTAGCCTGATAAAGCCCATGGACCCCATCTCATGATAATGATTTTAAATGATTAAAATAAAATACATATGATTACAATAAAAATCAGTTGTTTTGAAATGAAATTATATATGTATATTTTAAAACTTTATAGGACCCAGGTTAATAACTCATAATGGAGGTTGTTTCATCATCTATAAAATAATAATTATAGTAACATCATTGCGCCTAAGCAGTCTAAGACCATATTAGCTTTTTTAGCTCTCTTGTCTCACTGATGACTGATTGATATTTTTTCCCATTCACTAAAATTCCAGATCCTTTTTTTTTAAATTCATCATGTCCCCTAGTTCCTCGTACAAGGTCTTATATATGACAGGTACTTAGTGGGAATTGAACTGAAGTTGACTGAACTGAAGTAAGCTGATATGAATGGAAAAAAATGTTGCTTCATTATTTTCAAATACATCCAGTAACCAAAATTCTGTAGTAATTTTTCTTTTTTACTTTTTGGAACATAACTAATGTGAAAATGTATTGTGTGATTTCATATGAAGAATGCATATTGTAATTCTTATCTTCTCAATGGGTAGCAGAGGGATGTAGGCAAAGAGAATTGGAAATTAAAAATAAAATAGAATTTAACAATTAAAATAGAAATATTAAAATTGAAAGAAAAAAATAGAAACATTAAAAGCATAATGTTGTATCCATGATCTAGGTGCATTACTCTGTGAAAGGGACAGACAATATTTTATAACCAAGAATTCCTTGGGAAACAAGTCATTCTAATTTAAACAAGTTAGTCTAGTTCAATCCAGTATTAGCGAGATCATGGGAAAGGCATAGCAGAGTTTTATAAGGGCAGAAATAGTAGTGTATTTAACAAAAATTCTGTTTTTATCATATTCACATTGTCTGTTTTCCTTGGTACATGAAGCACACAGTGAATGGGATGGGGGTACAAGTGGAAGACATGAGCAGAATTTGTCAGTGTTAGTGTAGGCTGAAATCAGCACTAATATTATGTAAAACAAAACTTGGCCTTCCTTTGAAACACTAGGTACAGATCTCAAGTTAGCATGATTATAGGCTACAAATTGTAAAAAGGATGAAAAGAGAGAAAAACCAAAGCCTGAAGATGTGCAGTAGGAGGCAGTCAAAGTGATTGAATCACAAGTTGACTGTTGTGACAAAACATTAGTCAAACAGGTGAAAAAAAAGAGAAATCTCACTGAATTTCAGAGAATGATAGGAAAAAGAATGGTGTGCTGTCAAAAACTGCCAGAGAAATAAAAACAATTCTCTCCAAAAATAAAACATGAAATAACAAATGGATTTCAAATTTTCATCTAGAAAGTCATCCAAGTAGTATTTCTAAGAATCTTAGAAGTGGAAAAGGAACATCAAAAAGAAAGGAGTAGGTCCCATACATTCAAAAAACAACTGGTTACAGTTTGGTAAAAGAAAAATAGGTGTAAATAGAGTTGTGATAGTACATGCTTTTATTTTATTCAAACATGAAAAATGTATTCTTTAGTAAAATTGAGTGATTTCACAGAGGTTACAAATATATGCATATTAATGATCTTGTTCTCTCCTTGAGCAGTACAAGAACTCTATACCCAACAACACAGGCACACAAAGAAATGTATATGACATAAGTTCACAAATTTATATATTAGAAATTTGCATGGAAAATAGTAAAATTGTTCAGTTGGTCAAAGCAAAGTTAAATGATTTTAATAAGTTTCAATTAATCAAAACTCTAAGTAATGCAAGAGAGTAACTACTGATAATTTAGACTAGTAGATTTCCCCCCTTTTGTAGACTTTCCCCTTCCCTCTAATTATCAGAAGTAAAAATGAAACTTTTTATCTCTCTTTTATGGCCTACCTCTTAATAAGTAAAGGAATTATGATCTTCTGAAACTATAGTAAAAAGGGATATGTATTAGGTTGACTTAAACCTGATTTGCTGAAAATGAAGACTTGGTGCCAGTATGGAACATTTCTATTACTCTCATTTAACCTTCTGATGGAGAGCTCAGAAGAAAAGGGATGTTGTAGATAGAGAAGACAAGGCTATATTTGAGAGAAGGAAATTTGTTGGGGGCTGTTCATTGATGCTAGAAACCTAGGAGCAAATTATTACTTTTCTTCCCATTTTAGTAGAGGAGTACCAGTAAAGAAAGGAAAATTATGCAAGTGAACATACTAGCTCTGGACTAGATTTGAAAAAAAATTTCTTAGATGTTCCACCTAGGTTGGTAGATTATAAGTGACAGTTAGCATCTAGTCCTATTTGCTTTATACTTGCTACACAACAATGACTGCATTGATGCTATGAGAGTATGTAAGGGAAAGGAATATTTTCCATGATTAGAGGAATCATTAAAATGTACATAATTTCCAACTTAGAGGTTATTGATATTATTTAAGGTGTTGTATGGTCTGCACCACCTTCCCTTCAGTCAACTTCTAAAGCAAATACTTTTGTGTAGAATCTAAGGTATAAGAGTAGCCCAGAAATTACATAATTTTCACTATATTCTTATTGAATTTTGTGGATACATTTTATGTCCATTTCTGTGGTTTTGTCCTTTCTCAAATTCAATTGTTTTACTATTAAATTCTAATCAGGATACAAGATTTACACGATGTTCTCTTATGAAGACTTAATAAAATGAAATATGGGAATTCATGAATAAGAGAATTGCTAGATAGTTTCCTTAAATTGATTTGTAAAGTCTTAAAAGATATTTCACTTTAGTTTAATTCAATAAAGATTTATTATTTAACACCTCTCATGTAACTAGCTGAATGCTAGATGCTATAAGGCAGAGTTGTAATTAGGTCAAGATAATATGAGCTTTTTAAAATGACTTTTATATCTAGAGGATACAAAATTGATAATGGATATATCCCAAGTCCCAAACCCTCTTGATATGAGACTTTAACCTCACTGGTGCATATCAATGCTGGATTTGTGTGAGGGATGGGTCAGAGGTGGTGAGAGCAGGAGAGAATCACACTAATGAGAAGAGAGCCCCACAAAATACTCTTTTGGATTCAGGTTTATAAAGATTGTGCAATTTAAAATTTGTGTTAAATTTTAATTTTAACAGAAATTTTACTCCTTCAACAAAGTAGAAATAATTGATATTGGTACATAGGGAATAATGATAGTTTTTAAAATAAGAAGCTGAGAGATGGCATCACTATTGCACCTGGTAAGATCCTCTTTGCCTAGTTTCCTCCATCTATCTGCTCTTCTTCAACCAGTTTTCAACCTCCCACAGAATTTAAGCTACAGAAACTTGTCAGTGAACTGGGCCTTCTCCTCTGATGGCCAAACAAGATTTCTCCCTACTTTGTGTCCCTCTTCCCTTCCTTCAAATGAATTTGTCTCAATTAGTTCTTATATTATTATCAAATTATGAATTACACAGTTAATTTGAAAATTAATGATGCTATAGTATTTGCCCTAGGGACCACCAGTGCTTGCTACAACTCTAAGTATAGGAGATATGTGAAAAGTTTTATTTCACATTCCCTAATCTCAAGGAAACAGGTTAGATGGTGTAAGAGAGGGAATATTGTATGACAGAAAGAATGCTGTTCTTGAAGTCAGGAAAGACGTGGGTTCAAATCCTGCATCTTCTTTTCTCAAGTTATGACTACAAACAAGTGACTTTATCTCTCTGAATCTTCAAATAATACTGATGACTCAGGCCAAAAGTATGTACTAAGGAATGGCTAATGACAGGCTAATGTGTGACTAAATTTAGAAAATTCAAAAACACAGATGGAGGAGTTTGGCAATTATCCTTAACCTTTCAAAAGTGACTACCCAGTTAAAATAAAAAATTCATAAATAATAATGTTGACTTTCAGTAGTCATCAGTTCATATGAGTTTTCCTAACACAGTCATCTATCACCTCCTCCTCCTCTCAGGTCAGCCCAAAGGAATAATCTATCCTGTGTCCAGAGAAGTAGCATATCCTCAGAAAATCACCGCAGTAAAAGGCTTTTCTTCTTTTTAAAAAAATTATCACATTTTCTATTTAAATATTAGGCCTGTGGAATGTAATTAAAAAAAAACATGGAATGACTTGCATGTGCACAGACAGGCTCTTTCCATTTCTGGCTGGTGTTTTCTTAGACTTAAATTTCACAATACAAAGACTACAAATTACACAATTGTTAAATTTTACAGCATGATGATAAAATTTTCAAATACATTTCTTTTTTAAATACACCTTTCCACTTCTATCCTATTGATCAATACATGTTGCCTTTTTCACTCCTGGAAACTATCTCTCTCCTCATGGAGCCCTCTTAGATCACTACAGTTAGTGTTGCTGCTCCTCTGAGTAAAAAGGAATCATTTTTTATGTCAAGGATTCTTATCCTTTTTGCACATGATCCTCTCTGACAGTCTCGTGAGACTTATGGACAATTTTCTCAGAATAATGCTTTTAATGGCTAAAATAGCACAGAGGATTGTAAAGGAAACCAAAGTTTAATGGAAATAAGTATGTGTTGTTTTTTTTTCATATTCAAGTTGAATGACTATTTCTACTCTTAGACTTTGTGTTTCTTGGAGGTATGGTCATATATAAATGCCAACTCTGGAAAGCATGTTAAGAACCCTGTCTCTAATGGCAAAAAGTGTATTAGCAGAGGCAAGAAACTTTAAATATAATCCACTGCTTTCAGATTTTAAAATGTTTACCTTTATGAACTGCAAGAGTAATGCTTTTCCTCCCCTAAAGAAATCAAGATAAAATCTTGAGGACTCACTATTTGGGTCCTGTCATAATATAGTGTATATGTGCATATAAATATATTTTGTATACATATTGAACATAGTACATATATATATGCATGCGTGTATAAAATGATCTTGTTGATGCTATTATATATCTATAACTGTATATATGCATGTGCATACACACATTGGTAGATAGATATAGCTATAAATATAGTTTAAATTATATATATGCACATTTATATATAGTTATATAGCTACATAACATTACCAACAAAAATCAATTTTTCTCTTTGAGGGGGTGGCTAGGTGGCGCAGTGAGTAGAGTACTGGCCCTGGAGTCAGGAGTACCTGAGTTCAAATCCGGCCTCAGACACTTAACATAAAAACTAGCCATGTGACCTTGGGCAAGTCACTTAACCCCAACTGCCCTCCAAAAAAGCAAAAAAAAAAATTCTCTTTGAGATGTTGTAAGTAGTCTAAATAATATTCGTTATTTACAAATTACGTACTTGGAGACCCAATTAAATCATTTAAATTAAAAAAAAATTCTAGAATGCTTTCTTGGAAAGAGGACATACAAATTTCAGAAAATAAATAATCTTAAGATACTATAAAAAGAAGTTTAACTGGATTTCTAAAACGTGAGAATTGTTTCTTTTATTTCTCCATACTCCAAAAATGATTAGATAGTTGGAAAAAATAAACTGTGACATTAGGTGATAAAGAAACCAAATAATGGGCTCATATAAAGAATTAAGAAGAAAATGTTCTCTAGAGCAATGTTAACTGCTCTATCTCTCCAGTCAACGAATAAACATTTTTAAAATGCCTAGCATGTGCTAGGTTATTGCCTTATTTTAGGGATACCAAAAAAGGCCTTTCTCTCAAAGAGTTTACAATAAAATGGATAAAGATATACATACAGTATGAAAAGGAAGTAATTAACAGAGGAAAGACAACAGAATTAAGAGGAGCAGAAGTAAGATAGAGGATCTTGTTTGTGGAACAGCTAGGACACCAAAATCATTGTGGATGGAAGAGTACAGTGAAGAATAAGGTATAAGAAGACTGCAAATGTAGAAAGGTTCTGAAGGGCTTTGCAGGCAAAACAGAGCACTTTTATATTTGCTCCTAGAGGAAATATGTTGCCACTAGAGTTTATTGAATACAGGTATATGTGAAATTATCAGAATTGCACTTTAGGAAAATGACTACAATCACTAAATGGAGAACAGTTGGAGTGGGGAGAGAATTGAGACAGGCAGACTCACCAGCAGCCTATAATGATAGTCCAGGCATGAAAGCCCACACCACAATGGTAGAAGTGAGGGGAAAAGAAGGGGACATATTCAAGAGATATCACAAAAGTGAAATCATAAGGTATCGGCAACAGATGGTATATGTTGGGTAAGAGATAGTGAGGAGTCTAAGACTACTCCTACATAGAGAGTCTGAGACCAGTAAAACATGCTGTTGTCCTCTATAGTATAAGGGAGGTAGGAATTGTGCAGATAATGATGTGTGTTTTGGATATAATGAGTTTAAGATATATATTGGACATTTAGTTTAACATGTCTGAAAAGCAGTTGGAGATATGAGATTGAAAGTCAGCAGAGAGTTTGGAGCAAGATACATTTGAAAGTTATTATAATAGAGATCCATGGGATCTCTTAAATCCACAGAAGCTGATGAGATCATTAAGTGAAATTGTATAAGAGGAAGAAGAAGGTCCAGAATAGAACCCTAAGGGACATCTATGGTTA
>JAQQSW010003218.1:0-14744 GCA_028646575.1 Pseudocheirus occidentalis | reverse complement strand
CCTGCCCTCCCCTCCATCATCCCACCTCTCATCCCCATCCCCCCTACTCTCCTGTGTGGCAAGATACCCAGTTTAGAGTTTATGTCATTCCTTCCCTAGGCCAAATTCAATGAGAGAAAGGTCGACCCTTTCCCTTTTGCCTTCCTGTTCTTTCCCTCCATTGTAATAATTATCCCAAGCCTCTTCTATATGAGATGGTTAACCCCATTCTGTCTCTCCCTGTCTCCTCTCATTCTAATCCTTTCCCATCTCAGAATTTCACCTTTTAGAGTATTGCCCCTTCCTATTCGATCAATCCTATGCCCTCTTTGTACTCATATATACACATACTCAGATATGTGTTGAGACGCATATACAAACACTCCTATATAGACATATGTGTATGTATATGTATATATACATTTGTATTCCCTTCACCTATCTTCATATCGGGAAAAGTTTCATAAGTTACAATTATTGTTTTTCCATGTTGGCATGTAAATAGTTCAATTTTTATAAGTTCCTTATTATTTCTTTTCCATGTTTACCTTCTTATGCTTCTTGTATTTGAGTGTCAAATTTTCCTTTCAGTTCTGTTTTTTTCAGCAAGAATGTTTGAAAGTCCTCCACCTCAATGAATGACCATATTTTCCCCTGGAACATTAGACTCAGTTTTGCTTGGTGGTTGATTCTTGGTTTTAATCCTAGCTCCCTTGATCTCTGGAATATCATATACCAGTCCGTTTGATCCCTTAATGTAGAAGCTTCTAGATCCTGGGTTATCCTAACTGTTTCCACAGTGTTCAAATTGTTCCTTCTTAGTGGCCTGTTGTATTTTCTCCTTGATATGGGGACTCCATAACCTGGCTATAACATTCCTAGGACTATTCTTTTGGGATCTTTTTCAAGAGGTGATCGGTGAATTCTTTCAAGTTTTATTTTGCCCTCTGGTTCTAAAATATCAGGCCAATTTTCCTTGAGAATTTCTTGAAGGATGCTTTCTAGGTTATTTTTTGATCTTGGCTTTTAGGTAATCCAATAATTTTTAAATTGTCTCTCCTAGATCTATTTTCCAGGTCAGGGATTTTTTAAAGGAGATATTTCAGATAGCCTTCTATTTTGTCATTTGTTTGGATCTGTTTAATAGTTTCTTGAATTCTCATAAACTCATTTGCACCCATTTCCTCCACTCTAATTCTGAAGGAATTATTCTCTTCAGAAAGCTTTTGAGATTCTTTTTCCATCTATCAAATTTGACTTTTTGAGGCATTCTTCTCCTCATTGGCTTTTTGAGCCACTTTTGCCATTTGAGTTAATGTATTTTTTAAGGTATTATTTTCTTCATTCATGTTGTTGACTCTCTCTTCATGATTTTCTTGCATGATTCTCATTTCTCTTCCCAATTTTCCCCTACTTCTCTTATGTTGTTTTCAAAATCCTTCTTTAGCTGCTCTATGGCTTGTAGGCAGTCTTCATGTTTCTTGGAAGCTTTTGATGTGGGAGTTCTGACTGTGTTGTCTACCTCCTGTTCCATGCTTTGTTCCTTTTTGTCCCCAAAGAAGAATCTAAAGTTTGGTTGCTCTTCTTATTTTGCTTCCTTTGCCTACTCATGTTGCCAGTCAATTAATTACTTGTTTTCTTAGCTCTGTGGAACTCTGCTTCCAGAGGGGAAAGCTCTGTCCCAAATTGCTGGGGGTTTTGCAGCTGCTGCAGCTATTGGGAGGCAGCTGTTTTTTTGGGTTTTTTTGCACCCTCTATCAGCTTTGGCCCACTGAAAATGCACCCAGAACCACCACTCAAGACCATCTCGATCCAGGCCACTAAACATAAGAGCACTTAGCCTCTGAACTGTCACTTGGCCAGATCTCTGAAGCAGCCATGTGGAAGCCACTGCGGGGCTGCCACTTCTGCTGCTTCCTTGCCCTAGAGGCAGTTTAGTGTGACCACTTTTTTCCTCCAACTTTAGCTGAGTTCCACTGAGCTTTCACTTATTACTTCTTTCTTATGGCTTGATAATTCTGGAAACTGCCACAGCTGCTGCTGATCCACTTTCCTGAAGGCTCCAGCTGTGGCTTGTCCTGGCTGCCCCAGGGCCAAACCATGGTTTCAGGCTGGGCTGGTTTAGGCTCCCAGCATTCTGGGTGAGCCCTTCCTGCCTAGCTGTCTTCAGCAGGAGATGTTTTTCTGTATTTTTGTGATTTTTGGAGCCCTAAAATTTGTTTAGAGTGATATTTTATGGGTATTTGTGGTGGCTATGTGGGAGCTGAGGAACCTTGTTACTTCTACGCTGCTGTCTTGGCTCTACTCCACTTTTGTGGAATATTCTTAACAATAACAGCGTAATTTGGAAAATGAGTAGATTTTGTATGAAAGATAATGATGCAGTGATATCTGTGATCTAGGTCATAATCCATCCAAACCTGTTGGTCTCAGGTGATTCTTCTTATTCCACTCAAAATGAAAATAGATATGGTGGGGCTCTTATACTCAGAATCATGTGGTGATTTAGGGGGTAAAGGATGGGTTGGAAGTTTCCTAATGACACCTGCCCAGCTGCTTTGCATTGTAACTAGTTTAGATTATAACTACCCTAAGGAACTGATGCTTACCTCAAAATGGGGAAGGTTGGGAGTTTGCCCAGACATGGAGGGGGAGGATTGGGGAATGAGAAATAGATGTGGTCCTATTGGATAAAACCCCTACGACTAGCCATTGATGTGACCTGTCTTGAGCAATCTCAGATTGTTGATCACATCCCCCTTTTGTGTATGATTAGAGCTTCTTTGGGATGTGTCTTACATGCAGACCCTCAGTTTTTCCACCTTTGGGGAGTAGAAAGAAGGAGGTTTTTAACCTCAGGGTAGTACTTAGTTTGGAGGACTATATAGGTCCTTGGGGGAAATGAGTCCCACTGGAGAGAGAATGACAGTTATCTTGACTGTTTATAGGGTGAAAGTCCTTTATAGTTTTGTTTTTTTTTTATCTGTCAGGTAAAATAAATCCCATACTGAATTTGATGTACTGTTAGGCTGAGTGCTTACATAGGAACCAAAAGCCATTTTATCTTTTCTCTAAGGGCCTAGACAACCTATATCCTGGTGCTCTGAGAGGAAACTCTGGGTCAGTATATCACCAAGAGGAGACCCATCTATGAGAAGAGCCAAGATTAAACATGGTCAGTATAAACTCAGAGCTTTGATTCTGGGGTGGATGGGTAACATTTTTTTTCAGAGTAATCTAACTCTTGTCATGTTTCTCCCCAAATCAGAAGCTTTTTTAGAGGTGAAAAAGACCTTAGATAATATCTTGCTTCATCCCTCCTTTTTATAAATGAGGTGATTTACCTTGACTAAGAACAAAGATAAGCAGTAACAGAGGTGAAATATGAACCCATGCTTTCTGATTAAGAACCTGGAGCTCTTTGAACTATGCTATGCTAACCTCCCATAGCGGTTCTTAGCATGCTGGAGGCCTTCCTTTAGTAATTTCTTTGTGAACCAGGGGGAGAACAATGTAGCAGTCAGGCTGCCCATCTGTTGTCAGATTGCTCATAACAGACACTTAATTTCCCTTTGATGAGAGAATGTATTTTGAATGAATAATTTGTTAATGTGCTCCTCCATTCAGGTATAAAAAACAGCATTTAAATATTTGCATTTTAATTGCATCCTTCAGAAGAAAGAATGGATCATTATGATTGATTGGAAAAGACATTTAACAGGCAGCCAGGAGATCTGAGTTCCAGTTTTGGGATCTGCTTCTAATTAGCTCTGTAATGCTGAGCCAAGCTTTTGTCTCTGTGGTTCTGAATTTATTTATTTAGAAAATGAGAGGTTTGGATTACTGACCTCTAAATTTCATTCTGCCTCTGACATTTTTACATATGTAAGAGTATAAAGGAAAAGATGATGAGGGGAATTATAAGAGAATAAGCTGATTAGGAAATCAATTTGATGACCACCTGATAACTGTTAAGAACTTATAGGGCTAGGGCCTTAGTTTGTAGTAAGGAGAGTGTCTCACCCTACAAGTATGAACTTGCACACTGGCACCTTTCTATAAGGAATACTGACAAAACCTGGTGGTTTCTAATAACTGGGAGTACCCTTGAAATATTTGTCATGGAAAAAAAAATATGGCCGGGTGGCTAGGTGGTGCAGTGTCCCCAGCCCTGGAGTCAGGAGGACCTGAGTTCAAATCCGGCCTCAGACACTTGACACAAAAGCTAGTGGTGCGACTTTGGGCAGGTCACTTAAACCCAATTGCCCTCCAAAAAAAGAAAGAAAAAATATAAAAATATGGGAGTCCAGGAGATAGGTGCCATCCTTTTTTGTTGTTGTTGTTGTTGTTGTTTTTGTAGCATATAAAGAAGAGCTACAGATCACTGTCAATTCCTTTGTTTTTTCTTTTTGAAGGGGGAAAGACAGGGCAATTGAGGTTAAGTGACTTATGCCAAATTTGAACTCAGGTCCTCCTAACTCCAGAGCCAGTGCTCTATTCACTGCACCACGTAGCCACCCCTCAATTCCTGTTACTATTCCTCTTTGTCTTTCCCTTTTCTAACATGTGACATATGACCTCATGTCCCACAAAGTCTTTCAGCTGGTGAAGAGGGGTAACAAGAGTCATTTTCTCTCTTTGAGCCAATATACTCCCACCTGTAGTAACTATAGAAAATCTCCAAAATTATGGTGTCTATAATGTAGGTAGAAGAATTCCCAGATCCTACACAAGAACTCAAGGTAACAAATACCCATGATAGAAAAACCTACAGAAAATGCGGAAGATGAAAAGAAATGAATGGAATCCCACAAGTGGATATAGAAAACAAATAAAGCACTCAAAATAACTCATAAACTCCTGAAAGGAAGTTACCTTTTAAGAAACAATGAATGAACAAAATCCCTTCCCATTAGATTTACACTGAATCACTTACCGGAAGAGAGGAGATGACAAAGTATAGTTCCATTGCTTCTCCAAGTCAAGGGTTACCTTTGGTATTCCTCTGGTGCCAGGGTCACATGAGTAATCACTTCTTACTCCATGCTGTTCAGGAAAAGAAGAAAATCTCTTTCTAAAAAATTCATGTTTCTGGGGGCAGCTAGGTGGCACAGTGAATAGAGCACTGGCCCTGGAGTCAGGAAGAACTGAGTTCAAATGTGACCTTAGACACTTGCCCTGCCTTACCCCCTCCAAAAAAAGAAAAAAATAGTCAGGTTTTGAAATTTGGAAACTCTTAGGACCCAGGATCACCAACAAGTCACTTGCTAAAGTCGATTATTCCTATGAAATGTCTCTCTCTAGCTAGTACTCTAGATTCTGGCTTCATTCCTAGAAAACTGACATTTCTTCTCATCTGCACAGAAAGTTAAAGTAAAGGAACAATGGCCAAGAACCACCATCCCAGAACATATGGAGAAACACATATCTGCTTTAAGAAACCTATCAGTATTCCAGATACTATATTCTCTTTGGTTAGGAATGTCCATTCTCAAGCGTATAGTCCCTAATTTGTGCTCAGAATACCATGGTCAACCTCATTCCTTTTGATGGATAGCGGGGTGCCTATGGATGCAGAATGATGGATACACTACCAAATGTAGTCCATGGGATTCTTTCATTAAATCATATTTTTAAAACCAATTTACAAGTGAGGACTTGATTGATAGTGGAGGAAAGAGGGACATATTTAGAACTGAATATAATAGTTTTTTTTCAAAGCATCAGTAAAACATTTTCTTAAAAAAAGTGTATGTAATGTAGACAAAAACAACAAGGTTACTGTTGAGCACACTTATCTCCCATGCACTTCTCCTAAGGGGAAAGAAACTGTGCATATTGTCTCTAAACCTCAAGAACATAGGGCTGTTCACCTGCTTATGCACTGTCCTTTCAATAGGGAAAAACCAAAAAGCGAAAAAGAGAAGAGGTGTGTGCAACTCTCCTTTATATACTAAAATAAATGGGTTGCTATTGTAATAAAAAATCTTTCCTCCTAAATCTCATCCACTCTTATGTATCATAACTATCCAATTATTTAGGGGCATCCTGAGTTCCAGGAAATGAATTAAGAGTTGACAATCGTCCTCTTAGCAAAATGCCCCATTGCATGTCCATATCCTGGGCATTTGGTGCCAGGAGTGCAGAGGGAGTTACTGAACACAAAGACCATATGCTCATAAAATTGAACAGGGATTCCTTGATTAACCCCCTTTACTCTTATAAGAATCTCCTCTTTTATAAGAATCTGAAAATGGAACTTAGCATCTAAAAATGGCATTTTCACCAACTGTGCAAGTTGGTGAAGGAAAAATGTTGGGAAGAAAAGTTTTTGGTATTCAAAAAATAATGGTACATTGATAATTGCCTGATTTCAGTATGTATCAGGGCAAAATTAGGTTGAAGGTTTATCTAGGGATTTAATTCTCCTTGCTATTAGTCTCCCTCCTTCTCTTGCCTTGACAAAGTTGATCTCATCATCACCTACTGAGCTTCAATGCCATATAGGTTTATAGGGTCATAGATTTAGAGGTAGAAAGTGCCTTAGAGACCATCTCATTTACACCCCACCCTCTCTATTTTGTGTATAAGGAGATTAAAGACAAAAACATTTTTGCATACACTCAATGTTCCTTGCCTCCATATATTTAGCAATATTATTTATATCTCTCCTTGTGTTAAGGAACTTGACAGCAACTATTTACAAGGGAACTGATTTAAAGTATATCATGATGTTTGTTAAACATACTTATCCCTTTCAAAAAGCCATCAAACTTAAAAAAATAAGGCTCATTGATCTGTAGCCTCTTATATTGATCTCTCATGGTTGATAATGTGAACTACACATTTCTATTTAGTATTTATTCATTGGTGAAGTGTTCAAGTATGTTTATATTCTTTGTTGGATTTACGTTATTGCTTCCATATATCACACTCTGATCTCAGCATCTGCTATTCATTTAATTATTACTGTCCTTTGTTTTGTGTGGTGAATTTCCTGTGTCTATCTAGTTTCTCCAAAGTGAGAAGTGCTAGGGAGGCATCTACTTAGTGTCATTTTTCTTTTACTTCTTATTAAATCTCAAACTCATGAAACTTAAAACCATAACCTCCTTAATGAAAGAGCTTTTAATAAATATTATTTGTATATATGACTTCGGCTTCATTTTATCGTATTATTTTCTTAAATGTGTGTATAGACAGGCAGATGGATGGATGGATAAGTAGACAGAGATAGACAGACAGATAGATAGATAGATAGATAGATAGATAGATAGATAGATAGATAGATAGCAGATAGATTTATTTCATAAAGATAGAAAGGTATATATGTATTGATAATAAGCTATTCCCAGTGATCGCATTTAATTTGTTTAAACCTTCTATGTCCCTTGTCAATGATTTATCTTTACCTTCCCCTTAGTTAGGCAGGTTTTAGTGGATTTGGTGCCTGGAATAGCTTTGATTATCTCTCACTCCTTTCCTCCATTGGGTTGTATTCATTCAGGCATTACAACTACCTTTCTGGTTCACATCTCATGAATAACACAGGCCAATTTCCTTTCCCCATTCCCATTGATATTTGGCAAAAACCACACATATAACAAGACTGATTCTCCACTTTGGTTTCAGGAGAGCTCTTTGGGGAACTCTTGTGAATTCATTAAAGAGGATATTAGCCTTCATAAGTCTCCCTCCTTTTTTATACCACCAGTTATATGCAAGCACTGCAGCTATAGAACTGGGGGTGGGGTTGGCTAATGAGGTCTCCTGGGAAGTTTGATCAGTGAATATAGAATGTTAGAGCCAAAGGGACTTTAGATAGCCCAGCCTTCTCATTTTATAAATGAAGAAACTAGGCCTTAGATAGGCTAAGTGATTTGTCAAGGTCATGCAGTCAGTTAATCATAGAATCAAAGAATATGAAAGCTTGAAAGGATCTTAGAAGCTGTATTGATAAAATGTGTCTTCCCTCTAACACACTAGGAAAGTGGTCATCCTTCCCTTCATTGGAGACCTCCAATGAAGAGGTCCTTTCCCTCCTGATTCAATTCATTGATCTCCCTTTTAATCAGTATTAGGGAATTATCTCCTGACATCAAGTTTAAATTTGGCCTCTTTGAATATTTACCGTTTCCCCAGTTCTTTACATGGGGGACAAGGGACAGAGCTAATTGATGATCAAAATAACACAAGTCAATACCATACTTTAATTCTGGTGGAAAGTGAAACAAAACACTTCTCTAATCCTAGATACTGTCTCTCTTAAAGCAGCCCAAATTTGAATTTTGTTTAAACCATCAAAACCTTCATAAGTTTTTTTTCAAATAATTTGAATTTGAACTTTTAATCTTAACTCGTCCATTCTATACTAGTTATAGTTCAAACTTACATCCCTTAGGACATATCAGACATAATTAGAAATCCTAAATATTATAAGGATAGATATTTCTGTACCTGTGTAATGTTAATGGATATAGGATCTTCCCTACCCATTAATAAGCCTCACATAAAGCTCTTTAAGGGAAGATTGCTTAGGGGAGACTTGCTTTTTGGAAGGTTTCATACCTTTAGCTAATTTCTACTAAGTCACAAGGGTTGTGATACCTTCTGGTTCCAAGAAGTATATATGTATATGTATAAGTATATGTGTGTGTGTGTGTGTGTATACACACTATGAGTTGGTATTTCGCTTTGGGGGCTCACTTATGAGAAGGGTCTTGTGATTCTCTGGTCAAGATTCTGTGTGGTCTTTTGTTCAGAGCTCTCTGACTACTCAGATGTAAAGGCTTTCTTGATCCAGGGATGTATATAAAGTGCATAGAAATATTGCTTTGATTAAGGCAGTCAGAGCCCTGTCTGTTTGTCTTTATTTCTCTGCTTGTATTTCCTCTCTGTTTTCTTTGAAGTTCAGAGTGCAGACTTTTCCCCTGAACCAGTGAATGTAATAAAAAAAAAGATACTAGCCCCTTAAATAGCTCTTTCCCAGTAAAGCAGATCTAAGAAACTGTGCTAGCAGCCATTGTGGGTAAGCCAGTTTGGTTATCATTACAACATATAGCCTTTGAGCCTACAACTTAAGTCAGATCAGCACTACTCTGTGTCCACTGATCATCACAAAGAACTCAGTAGACCCTGTTACTGCCTTTACCCTAGTATCCTTGGATTTGGGAATACAGGCTTAGGTACACAGATACATGCAGCAAAGGCATAATATTATTAATTACCCTTATGGTAATTGGTTCATCTATACAGCTGATTGCCCTAGTCCTGCTCTCTCAGGTATTAGCCTGTTATATCTATTCCCTCAAGGTTCTCAGATACTCAGATACTATTCTATGACTTTAGTTCAAGCTCCTACCACTACATTCCCCTATTTGTTATGAACCTAGTAAGTAGCAGTCAAGTTGTATTTGACAACAACATAGTTTGTACTGGCTGTGAAGCCCAGATTTTTGAGCTGTAGTGTGTAAAAGAATCCTCTGGAACTTTTAGATTTATTAAATTTTACTGACTTTCATTGGTCACTGAGCCTCCCTTAAGAGTAAGAAGGTCAAGATACCATGACTGAAGTAGATAGGAATATCTCTGCATATAATCAAAAAGCCTCTTCAAAACTTGGTTAGCTGAAAAGAACCAATTACAGAATGTAATGTCTGCATACACTCTAAAGTCTCTCCAAGGCTTAGATACGTACTAGTTGTATAACTTTGGACAAATTACAGCTTTTGTTTGCCTTCATTTGCTCTTCCGTAAAATGGAGAAAATAATAGCACCTATCTCCCAGGGTTATTGTGAAGGTAAAATGAAATAATACTTGTAAATCTCTTAGCACAGTGCCTGACACACAGTAGACACTACATAAATACTAGCTGTTGGGATTTTTATTATCATTATGTAAGGTACTTTCCTTATAATTCATTGTTTTCCTAAAAACAGTTCCCTACCAACCTACACAGGGAAAACTATCTCCTCAGAGGTCTGAACACATTCCAGATGTGTAAGGGATTATGCATTCTAAAAGTGAGAAGTACTACAATGTTAGGAAAGGCCTTAAAATAGGAGGTCAGTAATGCCCAGTACCCTAGCCTTGAAAAGCTTGTCTTTATATACAGACTGCCAAAAAAACAGAAGAGCACTGTTGGAGCATGCCTAGATTTTATAACATGGAGACCTCTTTATCTCCTATCACACAGATGGGTGAGTCCTCTTTTTATTAGCTGCTGCATTCCTGAAGAAGCTTCTCATGTTGCCTCCACATTAGGCAGTCTGAGCATTTTTAGACAATCTCAGGTTACACAAATAATATACTTTTTTCAATGTGTCTTACTTAAAATTAAAAAGTAGCATAGGTTTAAATTTCTGGCTATGGTTGCTTAATTATAGTTGGATTATATAACAATTTCTTAAGAGAGATATGATCGTGAAAATTCACAAAAAGGTCATTTAAAATATAGAATAAATCCAAACTGATATTTATAATTAACTATCAGAACTATAATCTAATATGCAGACAAAAGGGAAAGGGACCATCTTAAAGGAGGAAAAGAATCTCAGTTGCTGACATAATTAGCAGTTGTATCACCATGTGCAATGTAGCTAGATCTTGTCTATTATCAGGGCCAGACCAGTCAGTCAGTCATACAATCAGTCATTCATTCATCAGACATTTGTTAAGCAACTGTTATATTCCAGGAACTATTCTAAGTACTAGAGATATAAAGAAAGTCAAAAAACAATCCTTTCTCTCAAAGTGAATCTCTCAAAACAATCTGTCAAAGAACCCATAGGCTGCTAGGGGAGATAACACACAAACAGCTATATAAAAACAAACTACATACATGATAAACTTAAGATAATTAGCAAAGTCAATAGCATTAAAGGGGACTGAGAAAGCTAAATGTAAGATAGATTACAGTGGGAAGAGACTTGTGGCAGAAAGATCAACCAATATGCTATTCCAATAGTCCAGGTGATAAGGGCCTGAACCAAGATGATGACAACATCAGAGGGGAGAAGGTACCATTTGTGAGAAATGTTATGAAGGTAAAATTGCCAGTCCTTGACAACAGATTGAATATAGGGGGTAAGAGAGGGTGAGGAACTGAGGACAATACCTTGGTTTTGAAACAAGTTGACCAAGCAAAGATGGTACCCTCAAAAGTGAAAGGAAAGTTAGGAAGAGGGAAAGATAAGGAATTCAGGTTTGGACTTGTAAGGTTAAGATGTCATGAGGACATGTGAGATGTCCGATAGGCAGTTGGAGACATGACTAGAGATCATGTCTAGAGACTAGAGAAATTAGAACTGGATTCATATATTTGACAACCATAAGCATAAAGATTATATTCGAATCCATGGGAGCCGATAACCTTATAAAGCAAAATTATCTATAAGTATAGAGAAAGGCCCAGGATAAAAAACTACTAAGTCTCTGTTAGTAGATATGACATGGTTAAAGATCCAGCAAGGGAGATAGAGAAGAAATGCTTTGATGGATATGACGAGAACCAAGTTAGATTACTGTCATGGAAACCAAGGAAGAAGGAAGCATCAAGGAGAAGAAGGTGATAGACAGTGTCAAGAAGGATGAAGATCACGGGGGATAAAAACACTTTAGGTTTACCGATGAATGCAGCACTAGAAATTTGAAAAGACCTGTGTTAATTTAATTATGGAGTCAGAAGCCAGACTGGAAGCAGTTAAGAAATTAAATGTAAGAAAGTGTAGGATAAGAGTGGAGGCATGAGGTAGATTTTTTCAAGAAATTTACTAGAGAAAAGAGAAAATAACTAGAGAAAAGAGAAAAGATAATGGCTATTGCACACACACACACATATACACCTGTATATACATATACACACACTATATACACATATACACATACGTACATAAACAATAAATGTATGCATACGCACACACACATATATGTATATGAAATCTCAAGATTCAACTTTGAATATGTCCTTACAGTTATTGACAGCATTAGGCATAACATTTAGGCTTCCAAAGTCTCAATTCAGAACACTGACCATAAGAAGAAACAATAACTAAAGGGAGTAAACCAACTCTTGGATGGATCCACTTAATCATACTGTGATGACTTCTTAATTGGCCTCTCTGCTATTATCTTCCTTCTTCTTGAATCTATCTACTGCCAAAGCTATTTTCTCAAGACATAAATTTGAATGTAACTTTTTTTTAAATGAAAGTACAAAAAAAAATTAACATCCCAATTCCTATAGGATAAAATGCAATCTCCTTTGTTAAACCTTCTAAACCTGGTACCTTGTGCCTTTCTCATCTTATTTCCTACTACTCCCCTTCATGATCTTGATGTTTCAATCAAAGTGGACTACCATCCATGCTCCAAACTTAAGGAAACTAGGTCGAAATTAGTGCAAATAATCAAATCTTAAAGTGATTATATTATTAAATTTATATTTCCATGGGACTGGAACTAATTATAATATTTTACACAGTCATAACTGTGAACAGTATGAATCCAGTTACATTCAACCTCTTCACTGCTTTCATTTTTGTTTTGCAGTAATTCAGATCTAGTAGATCCATTTTTGGGGCCTGTGCACTTGTAGGAGCCGTTCCTCAGTCTAGCAATGCACTTCCTTCAAAACTCCCCTTCCACAAAACCTTGTTTTCCCCCTTCACTCAACAAGGCAATTGTTCCTGACAATATACAAGATCAACCCCTAAATATAGTTTCATTTTTCAGGATTTCATTTAGTATGTGAATGTTTTTGTGCTCTTTAGCCAGTGTTTATTTCCTTCATAATACTGTCAGACACAATGCAACTAAGTCTCTCTATACACCTTCCTCAAAACTTTCATCCTAAACATATAAAATATTCTCTCTAATCCTGGTTTATTGAACTTTAAGCTCACCTGTATTTCTTTCATTTCCCCATCACATCTTTCTGTAAGCCGTCCTCAAGAATAGCAATAGATATCCCCAGTTGATAAGTGGTCAAAGGATATGAACAGGCAATTTACAGAGGTAGAAATTAAAGATATGTTTCAGCACATGGAAAAATGCTCCAAATCACTATTGATTCATGAAATGAAAATCAAAACAATGTTGAGGTAACACATCTCACCAGTCAGATTATCTAAGATGACAAAACAGGAAAATGACAAGTGCTGGAGAGGATGTGGAAAAATTGGAACTCTAATGCATTGTTGGTGGAGCTGTGAAAGGATACAACCATTCTGGAGGGCAATCTGGAACTATGCCCAAAGGGCTATAAATAACTGCATACCCTTTGACCCAGTAATACCACTTTTGGGGTTGTATCCCAAAGAGATCATAGAAGTGAGAAAGGGCCCCATATGTACAAAAGAATTTATTGCAGCTCTCTTTGTGGTGGCAAAAAACTGGAAATTTAAGGGAAACCCATCAATTGGGGAATGGCTGAACAAGTTGTGGTATATGAATGTGATGGAATATTATTGTGCTACAAGAAATGGGAAGGAGATTGACTTCATAAATACCTGGAGAGGCTTATACTAATTTTTGCTTAGTGAGAAGAGCAGAACCAGGGAAAAATTGTACAAAGTCACAGATACATCATATGAGTGATGACCAATTTTGAAAAATTGGACGCTTCTCAAAATCGCACAGTTAAAAGACAACTCTACAAGTCTCAGGATGGAAGGCGATGTCTACATTCAGAGAAAGATCCAGAAAGATCAGAGTTTAAAAGGAGACTGAAGCAATGCATGCTATCATTCTTTTCTATGTTTGGCTTTTGTTTCTCTTTTCTCACTGTTCACTCCATTGACTATAACACCTATACAACCATACTATTGTACAATGTGAAAGAGTATGCAGATCCTATACATGATTATATGCCACCATGGCAGGGGTGGAGGATGGGGAGGAAGGGGAAAAAAATCTGAAACTCAAGTGACTCTAGAACTGAATCTTGTAACCTAAAAGTAAACAAACAAGTCAATAAAAAAAAGAGGAAAAAAAATAATAGTCACATTAGCTACCTTAAGAGCTGACTCTGAGAAAAGCACTTTGCAAACTGTAAAACTGGATCTAAATGTGACTTAGCATTATTACTATTGCCAACAATAAAGATAGGGTATATTCATCATTATACCAGTATTATAAGTGATTCCTTATAGCATGTGTTATTGGCTACATTGCTCAGTTTTAAGTGGCCAAATATCTGAATTTTGAAAAAAGTTAGATTCTTAAATATGCCACCCATAGGTAAAATAAATATATGCTTTTGCACTATGAACAAAAAGAATAGCAATAGATATCCAAGGTTCCCATAAGAGAGAACCATTTCAGTAACATCTAACAAAGTTGTCTTTGACAACAGATTCAGAAAATAGTGATGGTAAGAAGTCCTTATATAAGTCACATTTCATAAACTGTTATCTCCTGAAAGGAGACAAAGGACAACAAATAGAAAGTTAAATGTATCCCTCTTTCTTTTATTCTTAACTACCTTCTTCTCTCTTTCCTTCTCTCTTTTCCTTTCTCCTTTCCTCTCTTCCTTCCTTCTTCCCCTTGTGTTTTCTTCTCTCCTCTTTCTTTTCACCTCCCAGGTTACATGTGCTGATCTTTTGCAGAGTCCTATTATTCATATTGTTCTGGCTGTGTATATACTAATATATATTACATGTAGTGACTATGTACATACTAATCAATCTTTCATGAATATTTTGTAAATTTCCTTGTGGAAGGAAGGAAGGAAGGAAGGAAGGAAGGAAGGAAGGAAGGAAGGAAA
>JAQQSW010003217.1:0-14745 GCA_028646575.1 Pseudocheirus occidentalis | reverse complement strand
CCCCAAATTAATTTTCAAAGTTTCACTTTCACTAACCGTGTCTGAAGATTTAAAGATCCCTTTAGACCGGTGCTTTAGATTTTCTTTGAAGTAGACTCAAGCTGCAACTTGGGAGGCTCTGCTGCTCCTCGTGGCCGCCCTGAAGTCTTGCCTGGCCGCTGCTGCGGTTTTGGGCTCCCGGTCTCTGCTCCGCTGTGGTGTGAGCTGCCTCTCTCCGGTCCTGCTCCTCACACCTTGGCAGATGTGGAGATGCTGGAGGCTGTAGAACTGCTGCAGGCTGGCTGCAGGGCTCAGCTCAGCTCCTTCCCACTGCCTGGGCCTGGCCGAGGTCTAGGCTTCCGGCTGTTCCAGCCTCCGATCTGGCTGCCGTGATGAGCCCCTGCTGCCGAGCTGCCTTCAGCGAGAGCTGTGTTCTCTGTATTTTTGTGAGTCTGAGAGTCCTAGACTTTCCTAGACTTTGTCTGGGCTCATATTTTATGGGTGTTTAGGGTGGCAGTGTGGGAGCTGCGGGACCTTGCTGCTTCTATGCGGCCATCTTGAAACTGAGTATAGTCTTATACAAAAAAAGAACCTTCAAAAGTGTCATAGACTTTCAATTATTCTTTCAGAGAACCAGATTAGAGTAGGACCTTTGAAAACCCTACTTAGCAAACAAAAGTAATGTAATAAAATGAAAGAAAGGTTGTATAGCATAAAAATATACATGATTACATTTACATGTTATGAAGAACTGGAAGACTAAATGATAACTCAGGGAGAGGAATTATTAAAATTGTTTTAAAATACATTTTTGTCTAAAATAGACTATTATCTATTAAATGTTTCACGTTTTCTGAGGTTCACTGGTGTTTCTCTGTGATTTGAGAGATCAAAAAGAAGGGAAGAATGGAAAAGGAAATTAATGTTTCTTAAAATATTGGTACCACAGTATTTCTTTAAACAATGTCATGTATTTATTGGTGTTTCTTAAAATATGGCTATTTAAACAAAAATTTGGAGGAATAGGAAGTAGACTAGATGGCCCTTTAACTAAAATCTCAGTTGGAAGTATAAAAAATTTTACATCAGGAAAATCAGAATAAAATGAACTGGGTCTTAGCTGTGTATGTCTCTGAGCAGGAGAAAAGAGTTGTCAAATATGTGATCGTGGGTTTCTTTTTATGAATGGGGTTGGACTAGATAGTTGAGAAGGTTCCATATAATTCTCAAATTCTGTGATATTGTGATTCTGGAATTGTATTGTTTCAAGGAAGAATGCTACAGAGCTTAGTTAGTGCTTGTAACATAGTGTTGGAGCTTAATAAATGACTGTTGACTTGTCAGTTCAATCTTGAGAAGGCTTTGTTTCTGGAAATGAAATTAAGATTTGATTCACCACTTTACCCCCCCCCCCATTGTGAAAATATTTTTAAAAAATAACATTTTTCTCAATTACATATAAAGACAATTTCTAACATTCTTTTTAAAAACAGTTGAGTTGAAAATTTTCTTTTGTCTTCCTTCACCTCTCCTCTTCCTGAGGTGGTATGCAATTTGATAGAGGTTATACATTTGCAATTATGCAAAACAAAATTTTATATTAGTCATGTTGTGAAAGAAGACACAGACCCAAAAGGGGAAAACACACACACACACACACACACACACACACACACACACACACACACACACACACTAGAATAATTTGATCTGAATTCAGACTCCATCAGTTATTTCTCTGGAGACAGCATTTTTAATCATGAGTCCTTTGTAATGATCTTGGATCATTACGTTGCTGATAAATCTTTCACAGTTGATTGTTACAATATTGCTGTTATGCGTGAAATGTTCTCCCGGGTCAGCTCACTTCACTCTGTGTCAGTTCATGTAAGTCTTTCCAGGTTTTTCTGAAATCAGCCTGCTTGTCATTGCACAATAGTATTCTGTTACAATAATATACCACAAATTGTTCAGTCATTTCCCTATTGATGGGGCATCCCCTCAATTTCCAATTCTTTGCCACTACAAAAAGAGCTGCTTTAAATATTCTTGTACCAATAGGTCCTTTTTCCTTTTAATAAATCTCTTTGGGATACAAACCTAGTAGTGGTATTGTTGGATCAAATCACAGTTTTAGAATCTTGTGCATAGTTCAAATTGCTCTCCAGAATGGTTGTGATCCACCATTTTCTTTTTTTAAAAAAGATTTATTTAATTATTTAAGTTTTCAACATTCACTTCCTAAAGATTTTGAGTTCCAAATTTTCTCCCCATCTCTCCCCTCCTCCCATTCCATGATGTTACACATTCTGATTGCACCTTCCCCAATCTTCCCTTCTTTCTATCACCCCCCATCCCTTCTCTTATCCCCTTCCCCTTCTATTTTCCTGTAGGGTAAGCTAGATTTCTATACTCCATTGCCTGTGTATCTTATTTCATAGTTTCATGCAAAAACAATTTTTAACATTTGTTTTTATTGAGTTCCAAATTCTCTCTTTTCCTTCCTCCCCACCCACCCTCATTGAAAGGGTAAGCAATTCAATATAGGTTGCACATGTGTAGTCATGCAAAACACTTCCATAATAGTCATGTTATGAAAGTCTAACTATATTTCCCTCCATCCTGTCCTGTACCCTATTTATTCTATTCCCAACTTTGATCCTATCCCTTCTCAAAAGTGTTTGCTTCTGATTGTCTCCTACCCCAATCTGCCCTCTCTTCTACTACTATCCCTTTCTTATCCTCTTCCCCCCTACTTTCCTATAGGGTAAGATAGATTTCTATTCCCAACTGAATGTGTATGCTATTCCCTCCTTAAGTCAAATTCAATGAGAGTAAGGTCCACTCATTTTGTCTCACCTCCCCCCTCTTCCCTTCCGCTCAAAGTTTTTTCTTGACTTTTATGTGTGATGATTTACCCTATTCTACCTCTTCTTTTCTCTTTCTCCTAATATATTACTCTCTCACCTCTTAATTTTATTTTTTGTATCATTCCTTCATATTCAACTCACCTTATGACCTCTGTCTGTATATATTCCCTCCTAATATGCTAATAATAATAAAGGTCTCATGAGTTACAAATATCTTTCCATGTAGGAATTTAAACAGTTCAACTTTAATCAATCCCTTATTATTTCTCTTTTCTGTTTACCTTTCCATGCTTCTCTTGATTCTTGTATTTGAAAGTCAAAATTTCTGTTCAGTTCTGGTCTTTTCAGCAAGAATGCTTGAAAGTTCTCTATTTCTTTGAATATCCATTTTGTCCCCTGAATTATTGTACTCAGTTTTCTGGGTAGGTGATTCTTAGTCTTAATCCTAGATCCTCTGACCTTCAGAATATCATATTCCAAGTCTTTCAATCCCTTAATGTAGAAGTTGCTAGATCTTGTGTTATCCTGATTGTGTTTCCACAATACTTGAATTGTTTCTTTCTGGCTGCTCACAATATTTTCTCCTTAATCTGGGAACTCTGGAATTTGACTATAATATTCCTGGGAGTTTTCCCTTTGGAATCTCTTTCAGGAGGTAATTGGTGAATTCTTTCAATTTCTATTTTACCCTATGGTTTTGGAATATCAGGGAAGTTTTCCTTGATAATTTCTTGAAAGATCATATCCAGCTTCTTTTTTTTGATCATGGCTTTCAGGTAGTACAATAATTTTAAAATGATCTCTCCTGGATCTATTTTCCAGGTCCAGGATTTTTCCTATGAGACATTTCATGTTGTCTTCTATTTTTCATTCTTTTGGTTTTGTTTGATAATTTTTAAATTTCTTGTGAAATCATTAGCTTCTCTTTTCTTCATTCTAATTTTTAAGGAATTATTTTCTTCAGTGAGATTTTGGATTTTCTTTTCCATTTGGTCTGCTTTGCTTTTTAAACATTCTTCTCCTTATTGGCTTTTTGGGCATTTTATGCCATTTGGTCTAGTCTATTTTTTAAGGTGTTATTTTCTTCAGTATTTTTGGGTCTCCTTTAGCAAGCTGTTGATTCATTTTTCATTATTTTCTTGCATCACTTTCATTTCTCCTCCCAATTTTTACTCTACTTCTCTTATCTATTTTCAAAATCCTTTATAAGCTCTTCCATAGCCTGAGACCATGTTGTCTTTTTCTTGGAGGCTTTCTACATAGGAGATTTGACTTTGTTGTCTTCTTCTGGTTGTATGTTTTGATATTCTTTGTCAACAAAGTAGGATTCGATAGTCTGAGGTTTTTCTGCTGTTTGTTCATTTTCTCAGCCAATTATTTGACTTTTTAATTCTTTGTTAAGGTAGGGGTCTGCTTCCAGTGTGTAGGGTGTACTGTCCCAATCCTCAGGGATTTTGTGCAGTTGTTTTCAGAGATACTTCTAGGAACCTGTAAGTTTTCAGTTGTTCTAAGGTGGTATGATGTAAGGAGAAGTGTTTATTCCTCTCCTGACTTGAGCTCTGGTAGGTGAGTGACTACAAGCACTCTTTTCTGCCCTGGAACTGTGAGGAGGGTTCTCTCTCCACTGTTGCCAAGTTCTGCTATGCCAGTACTCCTCCTCCCCTGGGGACTGCTGCCCAGGACTGAAGCCCAGATTCAAGTATGGGTAAAGCAACAGAATTATTGCCTCAGTGCCAGCAAAGAGATGCCTGCAATCTCCTTCTGACCAATCAAAATCTGACCAAGTTGTTCATTCCTTTTACTATCTGTGTGCTGAGAGCTCTGGAAATAGCTGCTGCCACAACCACACCACTACTGCCAGAGCCACTGCCCTGGGATGCACTGGGGCCAGGGCTGGTAAGTATTCCCCTCTTACCCAGATCTGACAGACTTACAGTACATTTCTCATCTGATTTTCTCTCCAAGCTCCAAGTCTAGCAAACATTTTTAACTTCCTTTTTTCCAACCACCTCCACTTTGTGAAGGGGGAAAGAAAAAGAGGAACTCCCAGTTCTAAACCATGGACTGTCACAAAGATACTTTATGGACACAGACATAATTTCTGCTTAAAAACACAGAGATACTTCCTTTTTTTACAAAATGGTATGAAACAAACATTTAAGCTGAACTTTCTCCTTTTCTCTTACTTAACTTACTTAGCTTTCTGTTTCTCTCTGCCCCATTAGCTAGATGAAAAAGGGGAAAGAGAAAAAAGGAAAATTTCACTACAGGTTCTGTCAGAAAGATGTAGAAATATTCAAGAAGATACCATCACAAGCACAGAGATTTTTACACAAAATGGTACAGAACAGGTATTTAAGCAGACCTTACATATAAATACCCAATCAATACAACAGAGACCAGTAAAATTAGGAAAAAGAAGGCAATACTTAACAAAGGATCATTAATGATAGACAGGTGAAAAGAAGAGCACAAAGGACTTGGAGAATAGCACAAATGGCTTTTCTTTCCATGTACCTTTTCACTGTGCTGCAGAGGAGAAAACAGGAACAAAGCAATCTTCAGGCTAGAATAGGCAAAAGCATGCAGGGCCTGACCTCTAGAGGGTGGGACACTAACTTGGAATTACACCCACTCCCCAAAGGGACAGGGAACTATCAGGGGAATTCCCCCAAAATTTACACCTGCTTTTGGGACAACCCATCCCACAGATTCAGACTGGTGCAAAGCCCCGACATCTTGGAAGTCACCTGGGGGGGGGGGGAGTAGGTATGTTTAAACCCAAAAGGTTTGAGACACTGACTTGGAATTACCCCCAACCACCCAGAGAGCAGGACACTAACTTGGAATTACACCCACTCCTCAAATGGGGAAAAAACACTCTGCCACGTCTAGCCCCTTACCCCTTCAGACCACAGGAAACTGGGGCAACAGAAAATGAAACCAGAATAAAAAAGAAGCACTCACCTCTGCAGGCACAGGAAGGAACAAACAAATAAAAAGACAAATACTCACCTCCAGAGGATTTTAGAGATCCACTATGGTCCAAATAAAGGCAAGACAATGTCAGACAGGCAGGCTAGTCCTAGGCTCTCTGAACTCCAGAGCCCTGGGAAGAATTCAGGTGCTGGCTTCTCTGGAGGGCAGGGGGTCCACAATGCCTACCGGTCAAGGCAGTATGCCTAGTATGCCCAGATCCCGAAGGGGGTGGTCTAGGGCCCCAGAGGGGCTTCTAGGACCCCCAAATCTCACTGGGGCCTCCAAAAATGTTGTGCAGAGAATAAGAGCAAAATGAGAGCTGTGTTCAAGATAAATTTAGGTGTGGATTTATTGACTAAGCATGCAACTATCTGGAGTGTACACTCAAATCAGGCAGTGATCTTTAGCGTTTACAGACTAGAGAGAGAGAGAGAGAGAGAGAGAGTACTAATAGGGAACTTCACCTTGAGCAATGCCCAGTCATATCTTATAGCTGTTCCAAGCTATAACATGATATAGGATAGGGACAAAAACAGAAATAAAAAAGGGACTTAATGGTGGGCCACAGGTGGGTCACAAATCAGGTGGTAGGCAGGGCAAAGGACAACAAACCTTCCCAAGTGACCAACCAAGTTGTCTTGAACTGGAAATTTATTTCTCTCTGTCTTTTTGTGGGTTCTCCTGCTCTAGAGTTTATTTAGAGTAATTTTTATAGGGGTTTGGAGGGGTTTGGGAGAGGGCTCAAGGAGTCCCTGATTTTACTCTGCCGTCTTGGCTCTGCCTACTCTCAAGTTCTTGTGATCTACCATTTTAAAAGCACTATGGCTGTGTCTACAGAACACCAAACACCTGGAAGAAAAGTAACAAGTTCATTTCAATGATGTTTTGCTTACAAAAGATGTCAGTGGGCATTAGGATATTTAGAAATGCTGATTTTAGGATCACAGAGCTCATGTGTTAGAATGTCCTTAGTGGATCTCACAGTACTTGCCTTTTCCAACTCTGTCCAAAATAGGCACTCAATCTTTTCTAACCATCATAATGTGGCAATGGAAAGAGGCAGCAGTCATAGCTTTGGTTTAGGTCTTTATTTGTGTTTCTGAGTGCAGAAAAGCTTCCTTAGAAATTTTGCTACACTGAATTCATTTTGATATTCATTCTATTAGTCTTCTAATAGCAGAGAAGCCCAGAAATCAAACTGTTCTGCTCCTTTATTTATGATTATGTGCAATTAAAATGGTTCCATTGCCCAAAGTTTTCTTGGAAGCCTTAGACCCTTCAACTGTCAGTGCATATTATCTTGAAACCCAACAATCATAGTGGCACACTGCACACAATGACACTAGGCAGAGAATAATATTATATTTTTCTGATGTGAGTGTTCTTTAATCTGAATTAACTTTTTTTTGATATGAGTTCTAATTGTTTTCTTTGAAAACAACTACTATAGATACATGATTCTTCTGGGTCTGTTGCTTTTCAAGCAAAGTTAATTGCAGTAAACAGGAAACAGGAAACAGAAAAGTTATTTTTCAGAAATAACAATGATAATCACCATATCAAAGTAGGACATGATTTCAGTCTTCTGACTGTGTATTAACAGGGAGTCTTGAATGTTTCTAATCAATTCAATTGCATTCTGTAAGCATTTATTAAGTGTTTACTGTATACCAGGTACTATGCTAGGTTTGGGGATAACAAAGAAAAATGAAACAGTTCAATCCTTCAAGGAACTTGAAACATGGTATAGTTTCCTCAGACTACTGAAGTTCCCTTTCCATTTATCTGTAGGATGGGATGAATAACTAGCAAATAAAATTGGAATAACTCAGTACTTTAATTTAGTTTTGTTTTTTTAACCAACTTATAACTGCAGCACATTGTAACAGTTGAGAACCTTTATACTATAAAAAGTTAAGAAGTATAATTATTTCCTATTTGGCACCATGTAGAAAATAGAATATATTTTTATAATATCTGATACTTTTCAGATGAGTCAATTCTGTTTAATAACCAAATGCAAATAGCTTATACTAAATGGATGATTTTAACTACAATTACCACACTCCACCATCATTAAGACACCTTCCTTAAGATCTAAGTGTTTTGAGCATTTATAAAGAAGTGTTATCCTAACAAAAGTGATAATGAGTTAAGTGTAGTTGGGAGTCAAGGTACAGCTAAATAACTAAACTTTAAAGAGATCATTAAATGAATATTCTCTTGTTTTATTCTCTCAGTAATTTTATTTCTTTGTTTAATGAATAAAAAAAAAGCTTATGCAGAATGCTGCCTTAAGCCATTTAGAAATAACAATTAAAACTTGGTAACCACTACAATGTCTTGCTTTGAGGAAAGACATAAGGACTGGACCTAGGAAATTGTGATTTTATTGGCAATTCTCTAAAGAGGAAATTTCTTCTACCAATGTGGGTGACACTTTCTCTTCAAGTTAGAGTCTTAGTTGCACCAAGCATTGAGATGTTAAGGGACTTGGCCAGTGTCACACAGGCAGAGTTGGAACTTGTCACCAGGTCTTCCTTTATTTGAGGTCAATGAGCTCTCCACTACACCAGGCTGCATCTCACTGTCTCTATTTATTTCCTGACCACCCCCAACCCCACTAGGAAACAGAATAATAGCTCTGAGCCTAGTTCATGTGGATCTCTCTTTGGTCCATGTAATTGTGTCTCCCACTGAAGTAGTGAAGGTTGAGTAGAATCCATAGTCATGGGGTAGATCAATAGATTAATCATATTTATTTATTTTAGCGGTTTCACATATTTTCTTTATTAAAGTCTGAAATATCTTCCTGCTCTTAACTTCATCATTTTGGACTTCATTATTGTTGTTCAGTCATTTTTCAGTCATTTCTGGTTCTTTGTGACCTCATTTGGGAATTTATTGGCAAAAATATTGGAGTAGTTTGCAATTTCTTTCTTCAGCTAGTTTTACAGATGAGGAAACTGAGGCAAACATAGTTAAGTGACTTGCCCCAAGGTCACACAGCTAGTAAGTATCTGAGGCCAGATCCAGATTCCAAGCCTGGCTATCTATGCACTATGTCGCCACCCAGGTGCCCCTCTTAGTAGACACAGAGATTAAATAAGTAAGACAAGATATTACACTGGCTATATCAGTGTCCTGTAGCTAAGGAAATCTCTTTCTTTGCCATCAATGAGATTTAGCTACCTAGAGCCATTAGAACATAGAAATGAAAAGAATATGCTACTCTGGGCTGGAAAATACCTCTTTACAACACTTTATGTTGAATAATTTTTTTAACGTTTTGCTCAGATAAACCTGAACTGTCCCAAGCAAGCTAGTCTAATTTTCTTTAGAGTAGTGATTGTGGTAGAAAGCTATTTCTCAGAGGTGGGACAGCAATGTTAGACCACGTTTTCAAATAGAGCAGATAAGGTACCTCATCCTATTTGGGACCAAGATAATTAGCATACTTTCCGAGATAGAACTGTTCACATATGATTTGAGTGGGTCTTTCCAAGTCTTACTCGATGGCCTAGAAGGGATAATTTAGGGATAAAAACCCTAGAGCCCTGATGAAATTGTCCTAGAGCTAGGTAGTGACACAAGTTTTGGAGGGAGTGGGGTGGTCAAGTGACCTGAGTGCTAGTCCCAGCCGTACACAATGAAATGATGACTGGATCTTTGCTTCAAGGTATCAAATTCAGAGGGCAGGCACAGCACTTGAAATTCTTCAGTAGCTTAGAATCAAAAGAGCTTAGCACCTAGTTAGCAAGCCTTTCTCCTACTCCTTGCCATGTGTTATTTCCACGGTTGGTTGCACCCCAGGTGAGCTGCTTCCCAGCTAGTTCTGCTTTCTTCTTCCTGCCTCCATTTCATGCTTCTTGCCCTGGGAATAGTTTGTGATATTTGGTTCTGATGAAAAATTGCTAGTTATAATTTTGGTTCTAGACATGGTTCTTTGACTAATGATCTCTGTGACCTTTACTAAGCCATGTAACTTCTTATTCTAGCAATTACAGCAGAGCAGAGCTCTTATTCTAGCAATTACAGCTTTGTTCTAGCTGTGTAGAATGAACCAGGCAACAGTTGATTCATTTTCCCTACCCATAACATCGGGCCCACTTACATTAGCATGCCTTGGAATAATCCAACTGTATTTGCAAGCGAACTATACTCTTTTTTTATGACTTGCATAGAGTACATAGTAAACACCAAAAAAAACCCCCACCTCTTTACATCGTATCATTTTAAGTAGCAGGAACATGCGTACAGTCTGAAAGATCGCTGTATAGCATAAGGAAAAAAGTGTACATTCTTCGTTGGTGAAATTGTTTTATTTTTAGATTAATGAAAATCCAAATTAAGCCATTCTAGTGCAATCATCTTGATAGTTCCTTAACACATTTTACTCATTATCACTTCATTTATATTTATGATGAAGAACAGATGGTACCAATGTCATATTTCAATGTGTATCATATCCAGCTAAGAGGAAATCTCTCATATTAGCTGCACTTATCAAAATATTTGTACTTCACAACAACAGAAATCTTAGTTTATGTACTATCTTGTCACTATGTCGTAGCTACCATTTAGAAAAGCCAATTTAAATTAGATATATTATTGAAGGAATGCATCATTCAGGATTATTGAGTGAATGCATTGAACTCTGAAACAGTAATTAAATGGTTTAGTTGTAAAGAGAGAACCATTAAGTCTGAATTAAAAACAGCAATTAAAAACCATGCCATGTCCGTGGCTTCCTTAGCTTTTCATACTGAGCACTGTACATCTAGAAAAGACGGCAGAAGGAAAAAAGCTATTTATGAGAGAGGAAGAAAGGAACAGACGGATGTACATGGTGACCGAAAAGACAATGAACAGGTGCTATTACATTCTACCAAAATCAGAGAGGAGTTGAGCCAGAAAGAATCTTTGTGATCCCTTAGATTCTACTTCCTCATTTAATAGGCCAGAGAGACTGAAACCCAGGGAAGTGAAGGGAGTAGTCCAGAAATTAATTATTAAGAAAATCAGGACTGAAAGAAAGTCAGGTTTTCCATCCCAGGCCAATTTTATTTTTAACTGTCAATGGTAGTACAGATAAGGAGGAAAACCAAAGTAAATTTAAACTAAAGGTAAATTATAAAGTCCTATAAACACAAGGAATTTTGGGTTTTGTTTCTACAATTTTTTTCATTGGAGGCTCAGCGCTGTGACAACAAAAGCACATAATTTCTTAATTTGTCCCAGCTTAGAAATTCAAAGGACTTTAAAATACTATGATGATGGAACCTCAATTTTTTTTGAAGAGATGCTCAAAATGTTATTTAAAAACAACTTTAAGTCACGAGTATTGAATGAGAGTTCTTCATTGAACAAAAGCTATAGTGTTCACTTAGAAATCAATTGATTTTTAAGGAGCAAGTGTGTAATTGTTTTCCTTAGTGGGATTTTTTTCCCCCTATACATTAACTTAATTGTCCATCTCTCTCAATTTTATTGATGCTTTCTGTTTGACATCACATTACTTTTCAGGGCTCACTCCCATTCTTCCACTCAGTGATCCTTCACAAAGTGACTAAGAAAAGCAGTTCATCAAAGACAACCAACACTGACTATATTCTACACTCATAGAAGTGCATTTCATCATGTCTTTTCTAGGACCAAGGTTAGTCCATATAAGAATTTGCTTTCATTTTATTGTTCTTTACATTTACATTCCAGTAATCATTGTATATGTTGTTTCCCTGGTTCTTTTTCGTTCTGTTTACTTCACTGTATTAGTTTTTACAGGGCTTCCTAAGAGTGGTAGGTTCAATAACCTAACCCTTCCCCCCAGGAAAGTTAGGTGAATTTTTCCTTAAAAGGTATTGAGACTTTATTTGAGACTGTGGCTGGCTCAGGCTTACTAATGACACTTCATCACCCCCTGAGTACAAAGTAATTATGAGGAGTTCCAGGGTTCAGCTGGTAGATCCCTATGATGTAACTCACTCAATTGAATCAGTTGGAGGTATCCTCAGTCCTTCTTCTTGTTGGATTTCCTTCTACTGCTATGGCTAAGTAAATGTCCTTTCATTCACTGTTGGATGACTCGTGAGCACCTCCTTTTGCTCCAACACTAAACCTTAGCTACCAGTGGATAGACCTGAGGCATGTCTACCCTGGGTTATTAGATTCCTCTGAATTTCTCATATTTTTCATTTCTAATAGTGCAATAATATCTCTTTTTTGAAGATGTAATTTTTATCAGCATTTTGTTTTTACATCACCTTCATTTCCCAAAACATTTCTTCTCTCTTCCCTGCCTAAATTTCTATTCTTTATTTTTATAAAAAAAAAAGAGGAAGAGAAAAAATAGAAATCCAGCTGATTAAGCAAAACTTATCAACCAAACCTGATGATAAATGTAACACTCCACATCCACAGTCCCTCACTTTCTTCAAAGAAGAAAGACAGGAGCACTCTCATCTTTTTCAGTTCCAAGCTTGGTCTTTATAATTAGAGTGTTTTGGTGAAGATTTGTTATTGTAATTCTATTCATGAACTTCATTGTAATCACTTTGTATGTTGTTTTCCTGGTTTTGCTTACTTCATTTTGCATCAGTTCATGTGTGATTCTCTGTATTCTTCATATTCTTAATTCCTTACAGCACAGTAATATTCTATTACTTTCATGTACCATGATTTAGTCATTCCCCAATTGATGAACATCTATTTTTTCTGTTGTTTGCTATTTCCAAAAGTGCATTGATATTTAATGATGTATATGGCTCTTTGTTCCTGGGTGGGTTTTTAAGGCACTGCAATATAATAGAAGAGGTAGCTTACTATGGATAGCAGGTAGTCTTGGATACAATAAAACTTCCATTCAAATCCCACCTCAAAGACATATTTCCTATGTAAGAGTATAAAAATTATTAAAATTTTAGTGCCCCAGGCACGAAAACACTGACAAATTACTGATCTGCCCCTACACTGACAAAATTATAGATCCTAACCAAAAATAACTCCAAAACCAGAATTACAGAATTTCAGAGATAGCATTGAATGCCAGTTCCACTTAATTCAACCCCTACCTGACCAAGAATCCCAATCACAACACTGCTACCAAATCACATCCAGAGTGAGAGAGGACCTACCTTTGCCACATTTGACTTGTGGATAGCTCTAATAGAGATGTATTATGCCAGGGTGTACAAAAATAGCTTTGACTTCCTAGAGTATTGGCTTGGCACTGCTGGCTGCTTTGGGAAGGACACCCTACTGACTCTTACTTTAGGTAAATTGATCTGGAAGAGAGACTATGCTATTTTAAACATAGCCTCTCCAGTCTGAGCCAGAACTGATTTCCTGTAATTAGAGCAGGTTTCCCCCTCCCTGGAGGAGAGATAGTGCCTCTGGGTCTGAAGAAATGACAATTCCCTGTGAACTCAAACTTCATCATTCTCCAAAGCAATAAATTATATGTCATTGTCTTTTTGAGTGTCCCTCCTTAGCCTACCATTGTGAACGAGGCAACTTTAGACCTGGGTCTCTAAGTTAATTTAGGATATCTCCAGCCTGATTTCCCAACGGAAACTCAAATGTATATAACGAGATTTGGTACATACACAGAATATTTTAGCATGCTGGGTTGTTGCAAATTCCCCATGTGGGGAGGATAGGAGTTTGTTTCTGGGAGGGTCTTGGTAACATGAAATGGAAGTATATCGGAGAGATTGTAGAGTATGTATATACAATCTGCAACTGGATCTAGTCTACTAACAGTGTGATTAGGAGAATTCTGTTTTGATTATCTATATAACTAGAACTGGGGACATTTTCAGAAAGGTCTGAGTCAGCCTCAGCTTGATGCTTTTGACTGTTCTCTCTTCAGCCTAAAAATGCTGTTGGGGGAGAGTCCTTGGGGCCTTTCCCCATCTAGGCCCTATGGTCCCAGAAATGGGCCTCAGACTTGGCCTTCACATTTATTCTTTTCCATTTTAGGTTGATTAGTTGGTTTTTGTCCTTTGTTCTTAAAGAGGACCAAATGACATCATTATATTGGGGTCAAGGTACAGTGTGTCTGACTGTGGCTAATCAGAGCAAAATGAGCTCAGGAGGCTCTACTGTAACTGTTTAATAGTATCTTGGTTTCTCATGAAGTCATTAACTTCTAATTGCTCCACTCTAATTCTGAAGGAATTATTCTCTTCAGAATGCTTTTGAGATTCTTTCTCCATCTGGCAAATTTGACTTTTTAAGGCATTTTTCTCCTCATTGGCTTTCTGGGCCTCTTTTGCCATTTGAGTTAATCTATTTTTTTAGTGTTATTTTCTTCAGTCAGGTTGTTGACTCTCTTTTCATGATTTTCTCACATCATTCTCATTTCTCTTCCCAATTTTTCCTCCGCTTCTCTTATTTGTTTTTCAAAGTCTTTTTTCAGTTGATGTATAGCTTCTAGGAATTCTTCAAGTGTCTTGCAAGCATTTGGTGTGGGAGTTCTGAGTTCTGGGCTATCTTCCTCCCATTCCGTGCTTTCCCGTTCCATGTCCACAAAAAAGGATTCTAGAGTTTTATTGCTATTCTTATTTTGCTTCCTTTTCCTCATGTTGGCCAGTCAATTAATTGATTGGTTTTTTAGCTTTTTGGAACTCTGCTTCCAGGGGGGAAAGCTCTGTTCCAAATTGCTGGGGTTTTCATAGCTGCTGGAGCTATTAGGGGGGTGTTGCAGCCCCCACCAGCTTTGGCTTGCTGAAAGCGCACACCAGGACCACCGCCCAAGACCACGATCCGGATCCAAGCCGCTCAACACAAGAACACTTGGCCCTGATCAATTGACTCAGCCCCCCTGTGGGGTCTGCAGGCCAGGAGCTCTGAAGCAGCCCAGTGGGGGCATCTGCCAGTTACAGCAGTTCCTGCCCTTCCCCCACTTCTTCCTTGC
>JAQQSW010003216.1:0-14745 GCA_028646575.1 Pseudocheirus occidentalis | reverse complement strand
TATTTATTTAGTAGGACTAAAACAGTCTATACTAAGAATAATCTTACTATTGTGCTGTAAGAAATGAGGAACAGATGGACTTCATATTTACCTGGAGAGGCTTATATGAACTGATGCTAAGTGAGAACAGCAGAACCAGGAGAAATTTGTACACAATTACAGACACAACATATGTGTGACGACCAACTTTGATAGACTGGACTTTTCTCAGCAACACAATGTTATAAGACTACTTCAAAAAAACTCAGGATGGAAGGAGATGTCTAAACTCAGAGAAAGATCTAGAAAGAACAGATTTTAAATGGAGACTGAAGCAAACTACCTGCTTGCTTTCTTTTTCATGTTTGGTTTTGTTTCCTCTTTCGCATTGTTCATTCCATTGGTTACAACCCTTCTATACAACCAGACTAATGTCCAATGTTTAAGTATTTGCAGATCCTACACTGGATTGCATACCACCATGGGATGGGGGGGGGGCCGGGGAGACAGGGAAGGGAGAAAATCTGAAACTCAAGGGATTGTGGAACTGAATCTTGTGAACGAAAACTAAAAAATGAATCATTTTAAAACAAATTGAAAAATTTAAAAAAGAAAAATAGAATTCACTTGTAAATTCCCCCCAAAATAGTCTTTTCATTCTTATGCTTTTTATTTTTATTTTTTTTAGCATTAAAGGACATTGTAATTTGTCAAAAGCTTTTTTAGGCATCTATTGATATAATCATGATTTTTATTTTTTGGTGTCATTAATATGTTCTATTATGTTTATAATTTTATTTTATGGTTATAATTTTTACTATATTATAATTATGTTATGCCAGTGCTTCATTCCTAGTGTAATTGCCCCCTGGTCAAATGTTTTTACACACTGTTTGCTCATAGTTTGTTTTGTATTTTTGCATCTGTACTTATTAGAGATAATGGGGCAATGCTTTTTTCTCTTTTCACTCTTTGGTTAAGTTCAGGATTGTAACTATTTCATAAAAGGAGTAGGAATCCCTCTTTCCTTATTTTTATAAACAATTAATATATTATGAATTCTTTATGTGACCTGACAAAAACACTAAATTATACCTTGGTCATTAACACTTGGTGCTTCCTTCTTTTGCTTTTATTAATTCCAAGATATTGAGTTATTAATTCTTCAAATATTTATTAAGTACCTACTGTGTGCTAGGCACAGATGGAGACACAGTTCTTGTATTTAGGAAACTTATTCTACCAGGGTTAGTAAGATGTTTCTTTTACAACAAGAGCAGTTTTCTCCCCAATACAATTAGTACTTAATTTTCACTAATTATCTAGTTCTTTTAAAATTGAATTTCTATGATGATGCTGTGGAAGGCCTTCAGCCTTACCTTTTCTTTATGTGATGCTCTCCCTATTCCTTGTCTTTTCTCTTCTAGGACAGAAACAAACAAAAAAAAAACCACACTAAAAAGGTCATGCTGTCTCTTTCCCCTTGGTCTGAATAACATTTGCTTCCAAAACCATAATAATTTCCTTTTGATCGGAGAAAAAAATTTCCTTAGCAACCAGAGCACTTTTCCCTACCTTCTTTTATGAATATTCAATTAACATAAAAATCACTTTGCTAAGCTCTTAAATTTTCCCTGCTACTTAGTTCAGCCCTTTTCTTAAGAGGTCAAACCTTAGAAAAGAGGGGATGGGGAGGGACAGAGGAGGAAGAAGAGAAGAGAGAAAAGGGTATTTATACACAGTGTATATTAATAGAACTTATACAGCAATATATTAATATAATAAATTATGTTTTATTAGTTATAATTATATATTAATATAATTAATGAATTACTGCTGGCATAGAAAAGGAGGTTGATGTTGATTTTAGGGCTAATGACTTAAAGTGTTCTCTTAAAAAAAAATGGTGGCTGCCAGAGATTCAGTGATTGCCCAGAGTGAGGTTTTGAACTCATTTCTTCCTGATTTCATCCATGTCACCTTCTCTGTCCACAACATCAGAGATATCAGATTTGAGGCAAAGCTCTGGAGTGCGGGGAAATCAGATTAAAGTATCATTAGGAAGTATTTGACAACAGAAATAAAAATATAGACCAACACAGATAATGTTCATTTGTGGTTTTTTAAGTCAGTCTCGACCAGCAGGGATCCATTTCTGTTTGGGTTTGGATTATACCCTGCTGTTTCCTTTATTTATTAAGGAACAATTATCTTCCATTTCATTCTTATACAGCAATTTGTTCAGATATTTTGCAGTGACTACATATGTGGGCCGTTGCTAGCTCCTGCTGCTGTTATAAACAAAGCAACTTTGATGTTTTAGTACAAATGTACTTTTTTCTCCATATAATAATATCCTTGGAAGAACATGCTTACAGTAGGCTCACTGGGGCAAAGGACAGGAAAAGTTCCATAGATATATAATTTACTTGTTGTGGATATCCCCTTGGCCGGTATAGGCCTTGACAAATCTTGATCTGCTCTTGACTTCTTGATTTTTAAAATTCTTGTTCATGTTTTGGTTTTGGTTTGTTTTTGTAGACAGGCTGAAAACCGTGTGGTTCTCAGTCCGCATTTGCCTCTTTCCTCCCACCCTGCCACAGAAGTAGATAGAACTGAGCATCACTTCCCCATTTTATCGGTTTCATTGTTGGCCACAGAGAAGACATCCAACGCCCAGAAGCTATCCTTATATGGATACTGCTTTCCATACTTAGCAAGGCAGGTCCCCAGGCAACACATAGAATGTGACCCCAAGACCGTGTTCTTCAAACTTGCTGCCACAACCTGGCCCCGGAATAAGACTCTATCCTGCACAGCTATTCACCATGGGGCATAGATCTAGGCTACTGCATTTTGTGCCAAGGCAGACTGAAATAAAGGGGGAAAATTTCACAACTTCATTCTCATTGCTATCTGCTGTTTTCTTCTTCACTAGTGATAGGTTTACTAAGTAGTAAAAATAGATGGATTTGAATTTTACCTCCTTTTTGTGAATAAGGGAGAAGGATGGTGGCAGGAGAAAGCTCTTCATTGTTGACAAAAAGGATCTAAAGTTCATAGCCAGACAAAGAGGTAAAGAAACTCAGAAAAGACACAGTAATCTGATAACCAGACTGGGGAGCTACATGCATATTTGAGATGCATCCTGAATATTGATAGCATCTGAGATTTTAGAATTCAGGGGGAACTCAGAGGCCATGGAATCGAACCCACTTCTTTTATAGAAAAAATGGTGGCTGCCAGAGATTCAATGATTGCCCAGTGGCAAAATCTTAGTAATTTTCCATGGGGGTTGGGGGCTACGTCCAGTCTCCCTGCCTCCCAGTCCTGGACTCTATTACATCCCACCTACCTGCCTTTATTGTTGATCCCATTCCTGTAAGTGTTTTTATCTTCTCCTCACCAAATCTCCATATCAACACAATCCTCTTGAATAGAACTCTTAAAAGGTAGCAAGGCTGATGAATGTTCAAGATTTGATGGAACACTGCTGTGTTGTAAGAAATGATGAGCAAGTTGATTTTGGGAAAACACGGAAAGACTTGCATGAAAGAATGAAAATAAGATGAGCAGAGCCAAGAGGATATTATATACAGTAGCAGTAATACTGTTCGAAGAATAACTGAATGGTTAAGTTATTCTGAGTTTTAGAAATACTCAGATCAGCCACAAAGGAACTCTGAAGGCAGCTGCTATCCACCTCCAGAGAAAGAACTGATCAACAGAAGTATTCGTAGTATGGTTTTATATACATACACACACATACATATGAACACATACATATATACATGCACACACACACACACATATATATATATATATTGTGTGTGAAATGGCAACCTTTTCTAGAGAAGGAGGGAGACAGTGCAGAACTTAAAAAGTTACAAAAATTAAATTAATCAAATGTTAAAATATTCAAGAGTTGAGATTCTCTTTCTTTTCCTCTATTTTAATTCAAATTCATGATATTCTAGAACTTGAATTTCAGATGGGAAAAAATGGGAGATTCCTTTTTATTGCTTTCCAAGTAATTTTTTTTTCATGAAAATTTTGAAGTTTTTTTTTGTTTTCATTTCCCCGGGGAAATTTTCTTCTTGTTTGTTGACTGTAGATTTGACTATAGAAACATATTTTAAACCTCACAATGTAAGTAGCTGCAGTAGCATGTGAAATAATAGAGTAGTTGAAAATTAAATTCCATTATACTTACATAAAATAACATTTCCCTAACTTTTCCAGTTCGTTTGGAGCATCCATGCCTTCCAAGTCCTTGGCAATCATTGAAACTCTGAATGCTAGAAGGAAGCTCAGTTACATTTATAGCCTGTATCATAATTTTCATGCCAGAGACGTAGGTAGTATGTAACATTTTATATCTATTTTAAACCTCAAGTAAAGAATAAATGACTTATTACCAATTCTCCTAAGGCTAGTGGCCCTGAGTTATATTGCTGGGCCTCCACAGTTATCTTTATGAAGTCATGGCTCTTCCAGGAAAGAGTTGTCTTATTTCCTGAACAAAACAAACTCATTGTCTACAACCTGAGTGTATACATTTCTCATTTTCTGTGCTGTATGTCCAGCACCTACTATACTACACACAGAGATGATGTATTACAATAAACACTTGATATGTGTGTATACACACATATATATACATATACACACATACATATACACATACATACATGCACTGCATGTATATATACGCATATATACACATACATATACATATAAAAACTAGTATATGAAATCCTGATACAAATAGTTAAAGGATAGTCCCAATATCAAGCATTTAGGTATTCAGTATTATGGTGTACCAGGTCTTAATGATGTGACATTACTAATGATGATTAATCATGTGATATAGTCACGGTGTGTATAACCTTTAATTGGGACAGACAGTAAATAATATAAACTCCTCCCGTGTTGTTATTTTTTTTTCCAGTTCAAGTGTTGATTTTTTTACCAAAGAAAAAGATTCTCCAAACTGGCCTTTGAGTCCTTAGCTCTTCTTGTTTCTTGGAGCCATTTTAATGGGTCTGATTTTCTGTCTAATGATAATAATGCCTCTATTGTGAGCCTTTTAGCATTTTAGAATGGCATCCTCCCTTTTTTTATGTTGGACTCTGGGTACCTCTGCCACTGTTAACATTATGGGAATCACTGCTAATGCTATTAACATTTGAAAACCTGTCAGCCTTGTAGAAAGAATGAAACATTAGATCTTTATAATGGCTCCTGATCATTTCTCTAGTCTCCTGGAAAGCACGTGACTCTTAGCAGAATTTGAATTGGGAGCACCTGGGATTTACATCTTCGGTGTTAGTGTTTCAGAATTTCTGCTTATTTGTCACTGTTTTTTTTAAAACATTAAACGTGTTTTAAAACAAAACCATTAAATATTTTTAAACATTAAAAAATTTAAACATCTTTTTAAAAACATTAATTAAACTTGTATGAAATGGTCCAAATGGGAGTGAAAAGAGAGAGACTTATTTGGGTTTCTTGTATATAAAGACAGACACATCATCAATCAACAGGATTTTTTAAGTGTCTAAAATGTGCCAAAGCTCTCATGATATAAACGTATAAAATAATTCCTTTCCTCAAGGAGATTACACTTTATTAGGGAAACAACACATACATTTATAAGTAGACACAAAGTATATGCAAGATAAATGTAAATTTTGGAGGGGAGATCCAGTAGGTAGCAGGTTCAGGAAAGACCTTATCTAGCTTTGGAGGGGATCCGAGATTCCGAGACCGAGCTGAGGAGGGAAAGCATTTCTGGTGCAGGAAGACAGTCTGGACAAAGACATGGAGACAAGAGTTGGAATGTTTTATACCTACATACCCATAGACATGCAAACATTTACTCTCACTCACAAATCCTGATTTTTCCTTTTTGGGACCCTACCTTTCTGTTCCATGGTAGAGAGAGAAGGAAGCAGTAGCACCAAGATTTGCTAATGTGCACATTATTGGTTCCAATAAATGACTCAATGGTAATAATTCTGCAGTTATCAGAGTAAACACATTTTACTTCCAGTATTACTCCTATTAGCTGGCTCTAAATTGGTGGGTCAAGGAACAAAAAATGTAATTTCTCATTAAATTTTGTGTGTTGTAGAGATATTACCAATTGCATGGGGGGGGAGAGTGGGGGAGAAGAGAAAAGGGGTGCAATTTTCCAGAAGGATTTATTTACTTAAGAAGAGTAAAGTAGATGATGATGCCAATCTCGGTCTAACTTTCATGTGTCTTACAACAAACAGACCCCTTACCTAGAGGACTCTTGTTTTAAAACCCATTGATTAACAGTCATTTTGAAGAACTTACTTGATAGAACAGTCTGCTAGGCATTATTAGGTGTACAGAAGAAATCAAAGAAAGGGCTCCTGGTCCTCAAGGAATTTGATATAGTGTCATAGAGCATAAAACATCCAAGTTGCAGGGACTAGTTTGGAATTTTTTTTCATTAATTTACTAAGAAGACATGGCAACCCCAAAACAAACAGACAAACAAAAAAAAACCCCATCTCTCTAGGTACACCCAAGAAAATAGGGTAGTATGGCTGTTTTCTGTCAGATTTTTGTTTGTTTTCAATTTTATGTGATAAAACAACAACAACAATAATGCCAGATAACATCCCTACGAGGTTTGCAAAAGCATATCGAAGACATTATCCCATTTGATCTTTATAACAACCTGGGAAGTAGTGGTGCTACTGTTATACTCATTTACCTGAGACAGATGGCAGGTAAGCGACTTCCTCAGGGTCACACAGCTAGTAAGTGTCAGAGACTGGATTTGAACTCACGAAGAGGAGTCTTTTTGTCTCTGGGTGCAACGCTCTATCTACTGTACCACTTAGCTGCTGTGTTAAAGCACTCAGAGTGGGGTTTTATGTGTTTCAGTTCCTTGACTCATTTGGTCTCTAGTAAGGAAATGTGAGGATCACCCATAAACTGCAGTTCTTTTATTCAGAGGCAAAAACATCAGCCCAGTTTCCAAAACACTGTATTGAATTTTGTAAAGATAATTTTGCACAGTGAGAGCCATACTCAAAGCTAGGAAGACCTAGGTTTATGTTCCCCTTAGGACACATATTGGCTATATAACCCAGGCCAAGTCTCAACCTCTCTCCAGGAACAGGTCTGAAGTGTATAGTTCTTGCTGCTTGTTCTTCACTCCAGCAACAAATTTATGATTTTTAGAAAGTTTCCCTTAATTTTCAGAAAATTTGGCTTTTCCTTGTTTAGATTCTTGAAATTCTACTCTTCACATGAATTTCAGGGAAGCAGAATATGAAAAAAAACTAGCTTTGTTATTCATTCACATAGTTACTTATTTTGATTACATTTGAGCACCTGCTGGGAGTTCTGAGGGAAGAAATGACCCATTATCCTTGCATCAATTAAAACATTTAAAACTGTACATAAGGATTAAAACCGCAAGTTATATATGCTTAGTAAACAAATCCAAGCCAACTCCCACTGAGTTTGCCTCTGTCACCACTTACCTTCCATTTACCTTTGAGTAAATGTAAGGGTTCATTTGTGAAATGTTAATGAGGGGCTTCTCACCATTATCCTAATTAAACTCTGATCATCTCTTTTCTGGCTCATTGTGGTAGACTCAAATGCCAGACTCTGTTGTTGTTGTAATTTTCAGTCTCACCATTTGGAGTTTCCTTGGCAGAGATACTGTGCTAGTTTGCCATTTTTGTTTTCTTCAGCTCACTTTACAAATGAAGAAACTGAGGCAAACAGGGTTAAGTGACTTGCCCAAGGTCACACCACTAGTAAGTGCTAGAGGTCAGATTTGAACTAAAGGTCAGAAAGGCAAATCTTTCCGACCCCAGGTCCAGGATTATCTACTCGGCTTCCTACCTGCCCACCTCTTTAAGTATCTTTATCTATGTATTCAATCCTCTTTTATCTGGTTTAGATAAGTGTGATTTTCTGAAATACTGTTACTTCCACCCCTTCCTGAAATGCTAACTTCTTCCCCTTCCTTTTCATTTCTTCTACTTTTCTCTCCACTCTTAAGAATCTACAGAATAAAACTACCCTTACTTTGTCTTATTTACATCCCTCTGTGACCCTTGAAGATATCAGGATTCAGAAGGAACACCTGTCTCGTTTTCCCTTGTTAGAAGTAAGCCTTTCATTATTATTTAGCTTCTTCCAAATGCTCCAATGTATTGGGCTTTCTATATTTCATTTGACGTCTTTGTTTGCATTTCAAAGCTTCATCTCAGCTCTGGTCTTTTCATCAGGAATGCTTGAAAGTCCTGTGTTCTATAAAACATCTATTTCCCCCTGTAGGGTTTCTGTTCAGTTTTGCAGAGTAAGTTTTTTTTTTTTTTTACATATTTGTATTCCTAATGCTTAGTACAGTGACTAGCACATCTCTGCTGCTATATAACTGCTTGTTGATTAAATTCATTGTTTTAAGCCTTTTTCTTTCTGCTTTTTAGTATAAAATATTTCAAGATCTTCTCTTGTTTAAAAGTCTTGTAACTTTCATTCTAGAACATTTCTAAGTGGATCCTGACCCTGGTTCATTGATATTTAAATTGTTTCTTTCTAGTTGCTTGCATGCTTTTTTCTTTAAATCTGAATTTTGGCTATTTCTGGTCCTGTCCTCCCCACCCCCTAGCTTGTGTTTTTTTTCAGGTGTTTGTTCTGTTATTTATTTTGCTCTCTTGTTCTAATCATTCTTCACAGATTTAAAAAAAATCTTGGAATATGGCATAATGGTTTTTTGTTTGTTTGTTTGTTTGATCATGGTATTTAGGGAGAACTGTGATTCCTATATGATCTCTCCTTGCTATGTTTTCCATGTCAGTCTTTGAGAATAGATGCTTTACAATGTCTTCAATTTTTTCAGTCTTTTAAATTTATTGTAATATTTCTTGTTTTTTTCATACTTACTGAATTCTCTAATCTCAGTTCTGTTTTTCAGAACTTTTAACTGTTTATTCTCTTTTAACTAATAATTGTTGTTTAGTCTTTTCCATTCATGTCTGACTCTTCATGACCCTATTTGGGGTTTTCTCAGCAGAAATACTGGAGTAGTTTACCATTTCCTTCTCCAACTCATTTTTGAAATGAGGAAACAGAAGCAAACAGGGTTAAGTGACTTGTCCAGGGTCATACATCTAATAAGCATCTGAGGCCAGATTTGGATTTAGGAAGATGAGTCTTCCTTGACTCCAGGCCTGGCACTCCATTTATCCTCTATGCTACTTAGCTATCCAACTGATACATGTATTTAATCAACTTATTAAATACCCATTTGTATTTATAAACCATTATCAAAATAATGTACTCTCCTGGAAAGGGGACCAGAGATCTGGGTTAGGGTCTGAACTCTGCCAGTAATTCATCATGTCATCTTGGACAGGCCACTTAATTTTTTCATGGGCCTCACTTTTGTCATCTGTAAAAGGAGAAGGTTGGACTGGGTGACCTCCCTCCCAGGTCCCTTTTCAGTTCTAATGACTCTTTGTACTTGGATACCTATTACCTAACACAGTATTTGGCACAGAGGAGACATGTATTTGAGTAATTGAAAAACTACTTTGATTTTGGAATTAAAAATATGCCCTGAAAAGACAAAGTACCCTTAAATATTTTGCAATTTAAAAGTTCCTTCTGTTCCTGCCATGAGACATGAAACATTCATTGGTCAGCACAAAGGGTATTTTTTTTCTTTTTGGAAAAGAACAATAGCATGTGTTTCTTCAGTCTCCATTTAAACTCTGGTCTTTCTGGATCTTTCTCTGAGTGTAGGTATCTCCTTCCATCCTGAGACTTGTAGAGTTGTCTTTTAACTGTGCATTGCTGAGAAGAGTCCAGTTAGTTGTCACACATATGCTGTGTCTATGACTGTGTACAAATTTTTCCTGGTTCTGCTCTTCTCACTTAGCATCAATTTGTATAATTCTCTCCAGGTGATTATGAAGTCCATCTCCTTCCCATTTCTTATAGCACAATAGTTAGTATTCCATTACATTTGTATACCACAGCTTGTTCAGCCATTCCTCAATTGATGGGCATCCCCTAAATTTCCAGTTTTTTGCCCCCACAAAGAGAGCTGCAATAAATATTTTTATACATACGGGTCCTTTCCCCACTTCTATGATCTCACAAAGGGTATTTTTTAAAGTTTAGAGGGAATTTGGGGGCAGCTAAGTGGTACAGCAGACAGAGGGCTGCATCTGGGGTCAGAAAGACTCACTTTTCTAAGTTCAAATCTGGTCTCTGATGCTTCTAGCTGTGTGACTCTGGGCAAGTCACTTAACCCTGTTTGCCTCAGTTTCCTCATCTGTAAAATGAACTGGAAGAAAATGGAAAACCACTCCAGCATCTTTGCCAAGAAAACCCCAAATAGGGTCATGAAGAGTCAGATACAACCAAAAGAACTGGAAAACAACAAAGTGGGGATTCGAAATATTAAACCCTTAGTTAAATTGTTGAGTTTTTCCAGTCATATCAGAATTGAAGTGCTGTTGCTAATGTAATTTTGTGTGCATGGTAGGGGTCCGTTAAATATCTTCTACAATGATGATGGATGATTGTAATGGCCTTCCCCTAGACTTTGTGCTCACACAAAACTTACCCGGCTTTTCTCTGTCTTTCCAGGAAAACTCCATCAGTCAGTAAGTACAGGGTATGGAAAGGAGCTCCCATTCTAATGGGGAGAGAACATACAAAGACACACACACAATGTATACAAACACACAAAATGTGTACACAAAACCACAAAAGATACACACAACAAAGATGGAAAGTAATCTCATTGAGGAAGGTTCTAGTAGCTGGGGTGACGGTAGAGGGGCCAGAAAAAGATGGAAATCATTTATTGATATTGTATACTATGTTTCACGTACATGCTACTAGATATCCTAAGCACTTTACAGATATCTCATCTGGTCTTTACAACAACCCTAGAAGACAGGTGTTATTATTTCCCCATCACACTTGAGGAAAGCGAGGCAGTAGAAAGTAAAGGACTTGTTCAAAGTCAAACAAGCCAGTAAAGCTGCTTAAGGTGCAGATTTGAACTCAGGTCTTCCTTACTCCAGGTCCAGCGCCCTAGGCACTATGGCACCACCTAGCGGCCTCTCTGGGCTTGCAGATCGCCTCTAGGCTGACTGTAGGTGAGATTTGAGCTGAGTCTGGAAGGAGAAAAGAAAAAAAGGTAAAAATTTCCTTTTGGGGTAACGAGATGCCTTGTAATGGCTTCAGTTGGGAGAATGGGGCTCATTCCGGGAACTCGAATGTGGAAAGCTAGCAGTGAATTCTAAGACACTGGAGGGAATAATAATCCAACTGATGCCTATACAGAACTGAAAACAAAGCAGCTGGGAGGGACGTCAGTCATGTCAGTATTATCATTGTGATTAAGGATGCTTTGCCCTCTGAAGCTCCTGTAAGATCATTCGATAACACAGCATCATCAATTATACAGGCATATCATTATTCAGGAGAGTCAGGTGAGGTGTATTATCATTAAACTTTTAAATAGAGCCGCATTAAAACATGAACTTTGACTCCAATTTTCTTGCAGAATGAATCAACAGATCAACATTTATTAATCACCTCTTGTGCTCCAGATTGGTCGTTAGGTGGTATGGTGGATAGAGTACCAGGCCTGGAGTCAGGAAGACTTATCTTTCTGGGTTCAAATCTGGTCTCAGATACTTACTAGCTGTGTGACCCTGGGCAAGTCACTTAACCGTCTTGGCCTCAGTTTCCTGACCTGTAAGATGAGCTGGAGAAGGAAATGGCAAACCACTCCAGTATCCTTGCCAAGAAAACCCCAAATGGGGTCATGAAGAGTCAGACATGTTTGAAACAACTCAGCAACAACATGTGTGTTGGATGGAATGTAGAGTATGTCTAGGGGAGTTTTATGTACTAACCTTTAAATGGTAAACTGTGGTCAGATCACAAAGGGCTCTCTAAATGTTAAACTGAAACCCTATCTTCTAGGCAATAGAGATCTCCTAGAGTTTTTTTTTTTAAACCTGGGCAATGCCATGCTCATACATGTGCTTTAGGAATGTCATTTTGGCAGTATTGAGGATGGATTAGAGAGGAGAGAGTCTTGAAGCACCAACATCATTTAAGAGACTTTTTCAGGAGTTTAAATGAGAGGTGATGCCTGAACTCACCTTGGGAGTTGGGGGGGGGGGTGCAGGGAAAGGATGCAGGTGTGACAGATGTTCTATCAGGAGAAATGAGATTTGGCAACAGATTGGATATGGAGGATGAGGGGAACTGTCAGCCTAGATCACTAGAAGAAGGACACAAAAGAAAATATTTGGAAGAGGGGTGGTTTGCAGAGAAGGATACAATTCTGTTTTAGGAATCTCAAATTCAGGACGATGGAGCATCACCCAGTAGGAAGTATCCAGTAGGTAAATTGGTGATGTGGAAATAGCACCCCGGAGAGATAGTGCTGGGATAGTATAGATCTATGAACCATCCTCATAGAGTTAACCCATTGGAAACCAATAAGGTGATCAAGAAAGGAAGTTTATAGAAAGAATAGAAGGGCAGAACCTTGGGGTACGCCCACAGTTAGAGGGCGGGACACAGATGATGAGCTTTCAGATGTGACAGAGAAAGAGTGGTCAGATAAGCTGAAGGAGAAGATTGTTATGGAAACTCAGAAAGGAGAAGAGTGATCAGTAGTGTTAAATGCTGGAGAGAAATAAGGAGTAATGAGACCCCAGAAAAGGCCTTTGGATTGGGCAATTGAGACATTGCTGCAATTTTACAGAGAGCAGGTTCAGTTGTGTGAAGTTAAGAAGCCAGAATAGAGGCTGAGAAAAAAAAAAATAAAGGCAAAGAATGGGGTCTCCTTTTTTTTTTTCTTCTGGGTATTTGAGTGTAAAAGATAAGCTCTAAGACAAACACACACACAGATGCACAGAATAGAGTTGAAGGATGTTGAGAAGACAGTTTTGGAATTATCGTGTTGACTTTGTAATATACATTTTAAAATGTTGGTTTTGTTTTATGTAAAACAAAACAAAATAAACTGTACGTATGAGATATTCATAAATCATCCTGTTTCTGTGCTCCTTTATACATGAAAATTATCATGTTTGTCAAGTGCCTAGTGAAAAAAAGAAAAATAAAAAGTTTTAATTTAAAAAATTAAGATGTTTTAGAATTGTCTACTTTATTCAAGGGACTTGGCTACCTGGGAATATGAAGGGGGAAAAAAATTCCCTGCCCTCAAGGAGCCTATACTTTATAATGAGAATACAACTTGAACACAGATAAGTAAATTCAAGAGGCTGAGACTAGAAGGAAGGTTAGGAATTTCCAAGGCGGAAGTGAGGAGTAGGGACATTCCAGCTGTGTGGGATAGCCTGTATAAGGCTTGGAGAGGAGATGGAATGAATATTTGGTCCTGGTAACAGAAATTACACTGCAAATTTGGTTAGAAAATTGGGTGAGTGAAGAGGAGACTATCGTATAAGTCTGGATGGGTGGGTTCTAGTTGTCTTGAGAAGGCCTTTTAGCATGAAACTGAGATGTCTAGTCTCTTTGGTCCTAGAAGCAAAAGGAAGCACTGAAGATTTTTAAATACAGTTATCCCTTCTACATTCCAACTTTCCCTGTTGTGGGTGGTTTTGATGTATTGTGGGTCAGCATAAGAAATTACATGGGAATTTTTTGGGAGCTTTGTGGAAGCCAAAAATGACACAGAAAAAGTTTGGAAACTCAGAAATACATAGAATATATTTATAGCATTGTATAACATCAACACATTTTGTCTTTTAATGCCATAGTAATTTATACTTCTCTGGTAGAAAAGGGAGAGCCAAAAACTTTTAGATGGATTTTCCAGATCGCAGGGTGTTGTGCCCCCTAACCCCTGCGATTTGGAAGGGATAATTATAGTACAATGGCTTTGCCAGACTTACATGGCACTAGTACAGCAAACACTTCTAGTATATCAGCTGCATCTGGGATCCTGTACTTGACCACTCTCTGATGTGTATCTTTGTGTGTCAGATGGGGGAGGGGAACAAAAAAAATTAGAACAATTTAGAGGCAACTTAGAGTTGATCTAGTACAATCCCTTAATTTTACAGATGGCAAAACTGAGACCCAGAGACGTTAAGTGCCTCCCTTAAGGTCATACAGATAGTTGGGGCAGCCAGGTAGCACAGTGGACAGCTCATCAGCCTGGAATCAGGAAGACCTGACACGGACTAGCTACATGAACCTGAGTAAGACACTTAATCTCTGTTTGCCTTAGTTTCGTCATCTGTAAAATGGGCATAATATTATCCTCCTCCTAAGGTTGTTGTGATGATAAAATGAGAGAACAAGTCAACCGTACTTGGCATGTAGTAAGCATTATATAAATTTTAGCTGTAATTATTGTTATCACTAGTTTCAGAGGTGGTATTTCCATGATGTACCATTGTAAAGCCAAGCAGCAGCAGATTTCTGAGAGAATGCTACTGTGAGGAGCTTTTAAGATTCAGATTACACAGTATTAGTAAACACTCTGTTTATTCCATTACAAATCTTCATTCAGTACAATGTTCACAGTTTCAGCAGTTCATAATATTATATACAATCTTCAGAATAAGGAAAGTCTCTATATTATATCTTATTTCAGAAAGACACAATATTTAGAACAAGGAACAAAAGAAGAATCAGCTGGTTTCCCTAAGGGAGAAACCAGCTTAACACTTAAAGATTCAATCAATCTAACCA
>JAQQSW010003215.1:0-14745 GCA_028646575.1 Pseudocheirus occidentalis | reverse complement strand
TATATATTTTAATAAGAGTATTTCAACATGTTAGATTTTTCTTGTAAGCTTACGTGTTTTCCTTTATACGTTTAAAATCATTATCCAGAGAAAGGGACCATAGGTTTCCCCAGACTGCCAGAGGGGTCCAAAACATGCCAAAAAGTAAGAAAGGTTAAAGATGATTGTTTTAGAACTTATTCCCTAGGAGGGCACACTCGCTAAGCAGACTAGTGCCTGGTTTAGCCCGGCTATAAAAGGAGAAATACTTGGGCCACGAGGGAGTGGATGTTTAAAGTCAACAGAGGTCTTTATTTAGCAAGCTTTATCCTCTCTGCACATAAGACTGGCAAATTCTCTGCACTCCCTCGTTACTGAAATTGCAGCAGCCGGGAGGCCACAAGCCTGAGCCAGGCAAGAAGCTCCGGGAGCGCTCCCGAGAAGTGCAGATGTCGGAACGCCCGGGCGAGTTGCTGCTGCTCCAGAGGGAGGCAGGGAGGCCGAGAGGGAGGCCACATCAAGCGTCGGCTTCTTGAATCGATACGGCTGGCTAAAGTTTCCAAACGAGCTCAAGCAAATCTGAAATCCACGCCGTGGACTTGACAATGGCTGCTGGCCGTCGGGCCGCGTACCTGTAAAATGAGCCTCCTCCCACATGCTTCATATTAAACTCCTAGGCCGTTTGCCTTAGCTCTTTTTTTTTCCTCCTAAAGGGTTCTTATAAACTTCCCTTCGTTTATTTAGCCTGGTTTTCATTGCTCCAGTTTTGCATGGTTTGCCTTTGTTTAGTTTATTAACCCACAGGGTTACTTTAACTAAACACTAGGGCTGAATACTTCGGGGTTGAATTTCAACATTTTCTAACAAAATTACCTAGTTTTTTGAAGCCGCACAGAGAACCCTGTGTTGAGTTTATTAGTCAATTTAACAGACTATAAGGGGAGAAAATGAAAATTAGGACAATCCAGGTTCGTACCAGCTGGGTGGGAGCTGGCCATCTACCGCTGAGATTGAGGATTTTACCAGAGAAACCGATGCTTTGAAATCGCCGAGTGCCCTTGCCCAAGGAAGCGGCCGCTAGTGAGAAACAAGCCGTCTGACCCCAGTCTCCATCATCTCTACCTCAACCAGCTCTCCGGCTCCCGTCTCAGGTAGCCTAGTCGCGTCTCGGGTACCATTCGTAACTGTTTCAGGTCAGAAAAATCAACCCCCAACAGGCCCACAAAGGCCCGCTTAGAAGCTGGTTGCTCACTGATCACGGCCCTCTCCCGCCTGTAGGGGCGGGGGGAGGTTTACAGAAGAACGAGGGAGTGGGTGACAAATCTAAAACTGAGTGGGGAGCCTCTCTGCCGTGAAGAGACGGGCAGGGTTCTTCTTCAGGAATCTGGTCACCCTGAGGTGATTCCTTCCTGTTCCAATTCTCTGTGTCTCAGTAAGTCCCTTTTCTCAGTTTCTACAGAAGTCCAGGACACCTGTTCATTTTATTATAGGAGCCAAGAGGACCTTGGAGAGCCACAAAATGTTACAACTGTAGGAGAGCTGAGAGCTCATCAATGAGTTCTAATCTAACCCATCGTTGACAGGTGAAAAGAGACCCGGAGGGGAAGAGCAATTCTCCCACTTCAAATAACTAGTTAATAAGAGGCCCAGGACTAGAACCCGGACCCCCAGACTTCCAAATTGTCTCCAGCCCTGACCTGTTGCCGGTCTCCTCAGACAGGTGCTAGCAGAGGGCCAGGATCGGGGAGGAATTCCTTGCTCCCTCTCGTGGGAAGACATACAGGAGAGTGGAAACCAGATTCACAAAGCTGTTGAGATGGGCAGAGAAAGAAAAGGAGGTTCTCTGGCTGAGGTTAAGCACCAAGTTAGCACCAAGGTTAGGAAGTACATGCTACCAGTACACTGTTTTAACCTCGGGTCTAGACAGACGGACAGCAGCCCAGCAGGTCAGTCTTGTAAAGCTGGACTTTCAGAAAAGCAGCTGCCCCAGAGAAGAGGATTTTGGCTTGGCCTAAAGTGATGGCTGGATAGGTGGTGAAGAATCAGGGAGAGAAAGGGCACCTGTGCTCTGACCGGACCCTCCATTAGAGCAGAGGTCCTTAGGGAATCTACCTTCTTTCTGTAGCTCCCTTCCCACCCATGTTCGTGCTGGACAGTTCCACAGACCTCACTCCAATCCTCTCCCCGCTCCCTGCCTGAAACCTCGGAGGGGTTTGTTTAGTCAGATACTGGAGACTGTTTCAAAAGCAAATAAATAAGTTCATATACAGGCAGATGTAGAGCCTGGTTGGACTTCGTTTGTTGGAGAGGATGGAGGGACAAAAAAACCTCACCTTGAGATGGACTGGAGAGAAAGAAATAAGTGGCTGTCTGCCAGGCGCAAACTTTTATTGGCATAAGACTAATGTAGCCCGGTGGATGTTTTTCAAAGGTCTAGGTCATGGACAGACACAATTGCAAAGCAGGGGAAATCCTCCCATTTCTTTTTCCTGTGCTCCTCTCTTCCCCCTCCAGCATGCCTTCTCTTCAGCTCTTCATCCGTAACAATTCTGAAAGACCTTCTAAGTAAGTTGGAATTGCAATCTGATTCCAAAGGAAGGAGTGCCACATTGAGGAAATCCTCCTGGAAACTCCATTTTGCATTTGTCAAATATTCGTTTGCGTATTTGAGGGCCTCAACAACCTGGGATTCCTACTTCTTTTATTTCATGTGAACATGCCTCCGGGCAAAAAACTAGGCTGGATTGGGGAGGGTCGGCATCGAAATAATAAATAGATTATAATGTAGTGTTCTCGCCCTTGTGCTGTTTCCCATGCGGGAGAGCAATATGACACAAACACAAATAATTATAAAACATAATACAGCACGAAAGTACTTGAGAAAGAGATAAAGAAGGAGGTAAGGCTCAAGAAAGGAAAAATCAGGCTCCTGCTACCCAAGTCCTGTGGATTCTTCCTCTACAGTTCCCTTTCTGTTCCCAGGATCCTTATCCCAGTTTCCAACCTATTCCAGGCCATCCTTTCTTCTTTCTGAGATTACTGCAATTGCTTCCTAACTAGTTTTGCTGGCTCCAGCCTCTTTCTCTCTAATCCACTCTGAGCTACACTGCCAGATAAATCTTCTCCCAAGCAGAGCTCTGATCTTGTGACTGCCCTGTTCAAAGACCTTCAAAGGCTTCCCTGTGCCTATTTAATAGAAGCCAAGTTGCTCAGTCTGTCATTCAAGGCCCTCCCCCATCTTTTCTCAACCTCCCACCCCCTTGCAGTCTTATTTCTTCGATCCCTGATTATTCTCTATTTCCCAAACAGCTTGCTGCTTTCTTGCCTTCGTCTTTCCCTTCCTCGGAATATTCTCTCCATTCCAATCACTGATCATTGGCCAAGATGAAATGTCACCTCCTTCGTGATCACTTGAGCTGTGAGTTATCTCTCTGCTTATTTACTCCTTTATATTATAGGGTTGAAGTGTGTGTGTGTGTGTGTGTGTATAATAAGTTATTTCTCCTACCTAGTAAGTACCCCAGTTTTTACTGCCTATGCATCATTTATGTGGATGTAGGAACAGCTCGGTGGTGCAGTGGATAGAGCACCAGGAATGGAGCCAGAAAGATTCATCTTCCTTCCTGAGTTCAAATCTGGCCTCATTAGTTGTATGGCAAATCACTTAACCCTGTTTGCCTCAATTTACTCATCTGTAAAATGAGCTGGAGAAGGAAATGGCAAAGCACTCCAGTATCTCTGTCGCTCTAAATGGGATCACAAAGAGTTGGGCACAACTGAAAAAATGACTGAGCAACAATTACTTATTGAAGGAGCTAATATATAACTAACTTCCTCTCTACTTCTCTTAACCTCTTCAAACTCCAAATTCTTCCGGATTTGTGTGGCGTTATCTATTGAAAGTAATTCTTGCTAAGTTATGAGTGGATAACTAATAAACAAAAGGGGTTATTTGCATGTTAAAGAAGATCACTAACACCCCCCCCCAAATCTGGTGGTATTGTCGACAGAGTACTAGAATCAAATCTAGTCTCAGAGACCAAGTGATCCTAAACAAGACACTTCACCTTTGTTTGCCTCAGTTTCCTCAACTGTAAAATGTAAAAATAACACCTCACAGAATTTTGAGGATCACACGAGGTAATATTTGTTAGACATCTAGAGTAGTGCCTGGTGCTACACCTCCCCCCCCCCATGCAGTGTGAGTGTATATGGTGGGAAAGGTTAGAGAAGGGATTGTGGGCAGTGCCAGACACCAAGGGAGAGTAGTTTGGCTACTTAATATGAAACACCCATAAAGATGCTTCATACAGAGACTAATAAAGTAACCAGTGAGGTGATGGGCAAAGGATTCCCCCTCCTATTGATCATTGCTCTTTAGGAAGGAAAAAAAAATAGAGTCCCTTTCAGGAAAGGAAAATTCTGTCACTATAGCTATCCCATATCTTTTCAGTCTATGAATAGTTGTACCCCCTGGGTGTTCCCTGAGCATAACTCTGTCCTGTCTCTTCCAGGGTAGTATACATTTTCAGAAAGAAGGAAAGCCAGTAAGATCCCGTAATTATTGTCTCTGTGATACTACTCAATGTCAAATGGGGAAAGACTAGAATTCCAGAGATTTGCAGATAAGATGCATTGAAGAAAATATTTTAAGGTAATTCCACCTACCCAGCGACTGGAACATAAATATATACTTAGGATCCTAAAATATTGATTCCTCTTCAGATAACAGTTAAGAACATCTTGTTCAAAGTTCAATAATTTTAAAGCATTTACTAAGCACCTACTGTATGCAACATACTATGATAAGTGCTAGTGAGAAAAACAAAAATAATATATGTGCTGTTACCTTCAGGAAGCTTCATTTCAACGGGAGGAGAACTAGAAGAGAGGATTGTCATTGAATATGACATGTGTTGCCTTCAAGGAGGATAGAAAATGCACACCAATAAGGAAAAGTAAGGGAATTAACACCCGGGGAGATCAGGAAGGACTTCCTGGAGAAGATGATACCTGAATTAAACCTTCGACGAGGAGGATTCTGAGAAGTGGAGGTGAGGAGATAATGCATTCCATTTCCTTCTACCAATTACATCCTCTTTATCCTGTATATATCTTGCTTTCATGTATTTGTTTGTGTACTGTCTCCCCTGTTAGACTGTAAGCACCTTAAGGGTAGAGACTATCTTTTTTGGTTAACCACAGTGCTTGGCACATAGTAGGTGCTTCGTGAATTTTGATCAATTAGTCCTTTCCAAGAATGGTCAGACAACTTATGTATGGATGTGTAGAAACAGGGGATGGAGTATCAAGGTTGGAGAAAAGCTCATAGTCCAGTGTAACTGGAATGGAGAAACTTGGATTTTGGAGGGGAATAATATGAAATATGGCCAAGCAAATAGGTAGAAGCCAGACAGTGGAGGGCTTTCAGAACCAGACAAAGGACTCAGATTTTCTATGTCAATTGGGGAGCCACTGAAGATTTTTAAGCAGAGGAGGAACATAGTTGTACCTTAGAAAGGTTATTTTGACAGTTGTGCAAAGGTTATATTAGAAAGGAAAGACCAGAAGCTGGGAGACAAATTCTGAAGCTGTTGCAGAGGTCTAGGGAGAGCTAAGAGCCTGAACTTAGATTTGATGACTGTATGAGGAGGTGATGGAGTCTAGAAATGGAGAAAGAATTAGGGGCCATTAGGTGTTGCAGTATAGAGAGGACTGGACCTGGAGTCAGGAGGACTTGAGTTCAAATCCAGCCTCAGACACTGGTTCTATCACCCAGGGCTAGTCAATTAACCCTAACTTCCTCCATTAAAAAAAAACTGTACTTAATAGGCAAGGGGGAAGGTAGTATGACCCTGAAGCTATGAACATAAGTGATGGGAAAGGATGCTGTTGTATTTAATAGAAATAGGGGAATTCAGAGGAAAAGGAGGCTTGAGAGAACCAGAGCCATGGGGCAACTTGGAATTTGTTTCAGGGCACTGACTTTAAAGGCTTCCAGATTTAGAGGTTATCACCAATACTTGCTGGGTTTCTTGCAGTATGAAAAAAAAAATCACATAGAACTTAGCACATAATTAGCAAAAGTAATTAGTTAAAATATAATTAAATAAAATTAGTTTAAACACCACTACTAGACAGTAGTGTTGGAGTAAGTACCTACCTTGCTCTCTACTCTTTCCCTCAGACCCATTATCTACCCCCATCATCAGCCTAGGGGGCTCTATAGTGTCCTCCCTAACAGGGGGCACAAACTGAGATCCAAGGGTCTCTGCCACAGTTTGGTGTATATTTCCTCCTCTCCTGACTGAAGGTGCATTTAATGCCAGGGATAGTTTGTAGTCATTGCCTTGGGTGCCAAAAATCCTACCCTTACCTCTGGGAGAAAGGAAGATAATAAATTACATTTTGGACATGTTAGGTTTGAGATATCTATAGATTACCAATAGACATTTAGGGAAACAGGACTGGAGCTATGGAGAGGCATGTGGGCTAAGAGTGGGAATAATCCAAGGCATAAATGTTGCTTGACAGCTCTTTTTATGGTGGCAAAAAATTGGAAATTGAGGGGATGCCCATCAACTGGGGAATGGCTGAATAAAGTATATTATTGTAATAGAATACTATTGTGCTATAAGAAATGACAAGCAGGATGATTTCAGAGAAACCTGGAATGATTGACATGAACTGATGAAAAGTGAAGTAAGCAGAACCAGGAGAACACTATATACAGTGACAACAACATTGTAGGATAAAGAACTGATTGACTTAGATTTTGTCAGCAATACAATGATCCAAGACAATTCCAAAAGACACACAATGAAAAATGCTATCCATGTCTAGAGAAAGAACTGATAGAGTCTGAATGCAGATCTAAGTACTCTATTTTCACTTTATTTTTTGCACTGTTTCTTCTTTTATAACATGAATATGGAAATATTTTTACATGAGTGTATATATGTAACTCATATCAAATTGCTTACCATCTAAGTTGGTGAGAGTGGAGGAAGGGAGGGAAAAAAATTTGGACCTCAACATTTTATTAAAAATGAATTTTTAAAATTGTCTTTATATTTAATTGGAAAAAATAAAATACATTTTAAAAGAAAAAAAGAAACATTGTTTGAATCCAAAGTTATTGATGAACTTATCAAATGAAAGAGTAAAGAAGAAAGGGAAGACGGTCCAGGAGAGAGGCAAATGCTCATGCTATAGGCTCAGGAGATAGCTAATGACCCAGGAATGAAGCATGAGTAGTCAGGCAAGAGAAAAACAAGGAGAGAGGATAGTCACAGAATGCAAACTTATTTTGAGTAGTTATTATTTCATTCTTTGTACTTATATGCCCAGTGCCTAGCACAGTACCTAGAACAGGTCAAACACTTAAATACTTGTTGATTACTTGATTGGTTGGTTGAAGCCAATAGATGACCAAGGGGATGATCAACAGAATCAAGAGCCACAGAAGAGAAGCTTGGCTCCTCTGGGCAGTAACAATCTTTTCTGCTTGGGTTTCACGTAACTTGCATCCAAGGTATTCATTATATATTCTTATAGGCCAGTTATCGGTCTTATTTTCCTACTATCTCTTTTTTGATGGATTTTTGCTAATTTTAATATGAAGTACATTTTAATCCTTTAAAATAGATTAAATCAACCAGTTCTTTCTTCATCTACCAATCTTATAAGAAAGCCCTTAGAATTCTAGCCATACCCCAGACAACCACATTTCTGGGGAAGATAGCTTGCTGAGAGGTTGCTTCCCACTCCATACCCCAACCTCTGCCAATTAACTTACACTTTGAGGATCTAAGTTCAGGGAGTGGAAAGAGCAATGGAATAAGGGCTCTCTGTCTTGCCTCATCTTTAATATGGGCACACCCATGTTCTCCTAGGGAAGATCCACTCAACCCTCTGCATTTCTTAGTTTTTTCACATCTCACATGAGGATAATCCTTGATAAGACTTTGTGAAGCTTAATTAAATAATGCACTTTGGGATCCATCAAGAAGAGTATTCCTTTTTTTTTCTTTTTGGAGGGGGGAAACTAGGGCAATTGAGGTTAAGTGACTTGCCCAAGGTCACACGGCTAGCTTTGTTAAGTGTCTGAGGCCGTATTTGAACTCAGGTCCTCCTGACTCCAGGGCCGGTGCTCTGCTCACTATGCCACCTAGCCGCCCCCAGGGGTATTCTTTAAATACAAGAAATTTCTATGACTGGCAGGTAGGTAGTTGGATGGATAGATCACCAGGCCTTGAGTCGGAAAGACCTGAGTACAAATTTGGCCTCAGATAGTAACTAGCTAGGAGACCTTGGGCAAGTCACCTCACCCTGTTTGCCTCAGTGTCCTCATCTGTAAAATGAGCTGCAGAAGGAAATGGCAAACCACTCCAGTTCTTCGCCAAGAAAAGCCCAGATGAGGTCACAACGAGTCAGACATAACTGGAAAACAAAATGTATATGATTAGGTCTGGAAGTTTAATTGTGATTATAGAAGGAAAATTTGATCAGTTCTTCTCTGTAATAGCAAAAACAGGCACATGCCCCCTCCCCCAACCACCACCAAAAACAAACCCCGTGGAAAGAATCTCAAGTTAAAACAGACAGCAGCTGGAAGTCGGCCCATGGTGTGTGATGATAGTCATACAAATGTCTCTGAAGCTTGGAATGACGTTGGGAAGACAATGGTAAAAGATGTAGTAAGGCGAATCTGACTGAAAGCTGAAGGATTCCTGCCGGCCTTAAAAAAAAATGATAAAGGAGGAAAAGCACTAGATTTAGAACCTGAACACCTGGTTCCAAATTCTCTGAATGACCTGAAGCAAGTCTGTTCATCTCTCTGGCAGTGACAGGCCTAAAGTAAGGAAGACCTGATTTCAGACACAGCCTCTGACGCTGTGCGACCCTGAGCGAATGCTTAACTTCTCTCTGCCTCAGTGTCCCCAACTGTAAAAGAGATCATAACAGCACCGACTGTCCAGGATTGTCAGAAGGATCAAATGACTGTGAGGCTTTTCATACAGTGCGATACGTAGTTATTTATTGTTTCTTTCTTTTCTTTCTTCCTCTACGTGCCTCAGTTTACTCATATGGAAAACAAGGAGGTTGAACTAGAATCAATGGTATCAAACTGAAAAAGAGACAGATCTCCCGCAGGTAACATTGGCTTAGAAAACCACAAGTAAACATTATCTACATTGTATTGTATCTTTAAAGTCATTTTGGCTAAGCCTCTCCCAATTACATTTTAATCTGGTTTCTGCTGTATTGCAGAGGTTTGTAGCTGTGGGGGATGAGTTTGGATGAGAAGATCTCTAAGAACCCGCTCTGATGTGCTTGGTGCCATCAGAGGATTTGAAGAGCTTTGGGATCAAGACCTGTGTAGCTGTATCCTTCACTGTCTGGAACCTTCCCGGGCAAGGAGAAACAGGCAGACTTACTTAGCATTTGGAAGTCTCTTAATCTTCCAGCCCTCTCCCAGTTGATTAGAATCCTAAATATAAGATTTATTTGGCCCTTATGAATAAATAAGATTTATTTGGTCAAAGTGACTACTTTGATTTTTGCTTCTGAGTAGCATTGACCTCCTCTAAGTAGAATCCCCTGGGTGGTCACTCACATGACTATACAGGCAAAATTTGCCTTTTCCCCCCAATTCACCCCTACCTCAGGTAAAATGACTCTTAGAAAGGGTTCTGTTACTAGCTATTTCTGCCTCAGTATGAATTTTTATTCTTTATTGGGGTGGAGGGGATAGGAGATCGGTATTTTAAGAGGGAAACATTTTGTTTCCATTACTGGAATTTGATGTCTTTTGAGCAAATGAGGTTGGGTTTCTTCCTTTGTTTGATTGGGGGGGGGGGTAGGGATGGTGGTAGTCTGGATGGGTAGTAAGGTCAAGGGAAAGTCCTGGAACCTCACCACATATAATTGGCCTTCATCACCAGGAATCAATGTCTTTCGGGGTCTATATTGGAAGAAGATAGCTTTTGCTGATACCCAGGCTCTTATCCTATTTTAGCTATACTCAGACTTGCTGAGGGAAAAGGAAAAACATGTTGAGTGAAATATTTTTTTTAATTTCCTTTGAAAAATTATATTTTTTAAAAATGCCTTCACATATGTAGCCAGTCATTTGTTATAACAATGTTGTTGGTTTTTAAGAGGGAAAAAAAGTAGCTCAGCAAAACGATTTAATCCATCTATTGTATCTGATCACATGCAAAATTCTTCATAGAACAGCCTCTGACAAAGGGTGGTCTGGCTGCAAACTTTCCTAGGACTTGTTCTTAATAATAATAATAATGATAATGATAGCTACAATTTATGTAACTCCTACTATGTGCCAAGGGTTCAATCCTCAAAACAACCCTGGAAGAGAGGTGCTATTATTAGCCACATTTTACAGATGAGGAAACTGAGGCAAACAGAAATTACATAGCTTACCTAGGATCATACAGCTAGTAAGTGCTGTCCAAAGCTGGATTTCAGCTAAGGTTGTCCCGATTCAAAGCTCTCTGCTCTGTCCACTGTACCACCTAGCCCCCAAGGTTGTCCCGATTCAAAGCCCTCTGCTCTGTCCACTGTACCACCTAGCCCACCTCTAGCTCTGCCCAGTTTCCTTATGTAGATTCTAGATCAGATGACTCATGCAGAATTTGGATCTGCCCTGGCAAAGAGGTAGCAGTTGCAGCCTTTGCAAAATGTGTTGGGCATGTAGAGGTTCTAGTACAGTGCTATAAGCTTTCACTGTTTGTCAGTGGGTACAATCCAAGACATAGATGGGAAACTTAAAAATCCTTTTGTAATTGGGGTTCTGATCCCTAGTCTCCCTATTCTTCTCCCTCCTCCCCTCCCTCCCTTTCTCTCTTTCTCTCCCTCACCTTTCTTCTTCTTCTTCTTCTTCTTCTTCTTCTTCTTCTTCTTCTTCTTCTTCTTCTTCTTCTTCTTCTTCCCCTCCTTCCCTTCCTCCCCTCCTCCCCCTCCTCCTCCTTCTACTCCTCTTTCTTCTCCTCCTCTTCTTCCTCCTCCTTTCTTTCTCTTTTTCTCTCTTATTGGTTGGAAATAAAAAAAAACAGCTTCAGAGCCTTGAAGCAATATTTTCCTTGTGGAAGACACCATCAGTCTATCAACCTTTCCTCAAGTTGAAAGTCCAAGGTGCTTGTTCCTAAGGACAAGTTATATAAATACTTGTTTGCTTAAGATTTTGTCCCCTTGAGCAATGCCTAAAAGATTTGTGTACAGGGGATGTTTACTACCATTAGCAACTGAGCTCTGCCTTCTCCAAGACAGGAGACTAGGCCTAGAAGATCCAAGTACATAAGGTGTGTGTAAATCTGGTTTGGATCAGCTATTCCACTGATACAGTTCTGATAATTACTTTTACTTCTTACTTACCGGGATTTAACTGACCAACCACTCTGGGAACACACCTAAAGCTCCAAAGTGAAATAACTATTTGTTGGTGCTGTTGTAACAATAAAGAATCATAGATTTAGAGCTGAAAGGGCCACTTGAAGTTCTCAAGTCCAACCTTCTCATTTTACAAATGGGCAAACTGAGGCCCAAAGAGGTTAAATGACTTGCCTAGGGTCACATAGCTAGTTAAGAATTTGAGCAGGGATTTGAACCCAGATCTTCCTAATGCTGTACTCACTGTACATGTGTGCTATGTTCAATCACCACAGCTAGTCAATGTTGGGCTACATACTGTCTGTACAGCATAATAATGACAAGCATCATGTATTACAACAACAGTGGGCATTCTTTCTAAAGACTACCTTACAAATGAAGCAAAAGCCCTTCCACTTTCATTTACTAAGTTTACTATGTCTAAGACTCATATTCGCAAGTTCAAATCTGGCCTGAGACACTTACTAGCTATATGACCCTGGGCAAGTCACTTAACTCTGCCTTAGTTTCCTCATCTGGGGAAGGAAATAGAAAGCTGCTCCAGTATCTTTGCCAAGAAAATCTCAAACGGGGTTGCAAAAAGTTGGAGACAATTGAAAAGCAACTGAAGAACAACAAATGTATAAGACCACATGGGATAGTGAATAAAGGATCAGCCCTTGAACCTAGGTTCAAAGCCTGCCTCCAACATGCTGGTTCTGTGACTATGGCAAATCACTGAAACTCTCAGTACCCACGAGCAATTATCTCCCACCATGAATTTATGACAAGTTGCTGATTTGTATTGAGGAAATCAGTTTACACATTAGATGTTCCTTGCATGGATAGAATCACAGATGAGGACCTCCCTTCTCAGCAAAAAGGGAAAAGATATTCTTTTTGTTGGGGAGAGGGAGGGGGCATAGAAATATTAAATGCTACATGTGGAATAAAGGTGTTTAAACTTTGGATAGAGAAGAAACATCTACTTTTTGTCTCTGACTTAGCAGAGAAATGTCAGCAACCTATTTGAGGCATATATAGACTGAATGATTTGCCCAAGCTAGTATATGTCAGGGGCAGAATTTGAACTCAGATCTTCTTGACTCCAGGTCTAGTTCTCTGTACATCACGCCAATTTTACTTTTGTATCAATGCTTGAGAAAAATCTCAATTTTTAGTGATGTTGTTACTCAGACATGTCCAACTCTTCATGGCTCCATTTCGGGTTTTCTTGGCAGAGGTACTGGAGTGGTTTGCCATTTCCCTCTCCAGCTTATTTTACAGATGAGAAAATGGAGGCGAACAGGGTTAAGTGACTTGACCAGGGTCACACAGCTACTAAGTGTCTGAGGCCAGATTTGAACTCAGGAAGAAGAGTCTTCTTGACTCTAGGTCCAGCACTCTGTCCACCTAATTGCCTCACACTGGCTTATACATTTTACGCGTTCAAGGCAAAGCCTGTTTATACCCATATCTTGAGGTTAGCTATTGTTTTCCTATATGACTACACTCCACCAGGTCCCACAAACCTCTTTATCCTGGAAAGTCATTGCAGCCCTAGAATTCACACCTTAGAAGGACCCTTTACCCTGGGGCTTCTCCTTGTGATGTGATGGCTCCTCTAAGAATCTCTGTTTAGAATGGGCACGCCAACCACCCATCTCTACATCTCTTGCAGGATTCACTCTGTATTCCTCCATCTTTCCCTGATGCTTCCCCTCCCCCCCCCGCCTTCCTTTTATGTTGTGTCTTTCTCTTTAAAATATAAGCTTCTTGAAGCCAGGAATTACATTTCTGTTTATATTTGTATCTCCAGTAGCGTCTGGAATATAGTAAATGCTAAATAAATGCTTGTTTACTGACTAATTAACCGGAGGGACCTTCCAGCTCTAAAATGATGAGCCTGAGTGTACTACAATTTTTTCTAGTTCTCCTACTAACTGCGTGAGTCTAAGCAAATAACTTAGCCTCTCTTTACCTATTATCTGTAAAATGGGGAGATTCCACTCCAACTATGTCTCAGTAATGTTGGAGTGTTGAATATGTTACTATTCCTTGAAAGAGTAGGAATAGTTATACAGCTACATGAATTATCATATAAGAAATGGGGGAGGGTCATTGGTGAGTTACGGACTGTGGGGTTTTGACACGCCTAGGAATACTTTCCAAATGGACTTCAGTTCACAAAGTTTCTGATTTTTGACAGCTGTTTTATGACTGACAAAATAGGTTTAGTGACCCACTTTTTACTTCCAGTAGACATAGGACTGAAAAGATTGTCATTACAGTTAATTCTGATTAGACACACAATGACTGAATTAAGTAATGACTGGATGGATCTGGAAACTAAACCGCTGAATCTCTCCACAGGTCAGAACGGAAAGACTAGAAAATTCTGCACGGCTCATGAAATACTCCTGTAGCATTTTTTTTCTTTTGTTTCTTCTGATCAAAAAGAAATGAGTGGGGACGAGGCCAAGATGGCGGCGTAGAAGCAGCAAGGTCCTGCAGCTCCCACACAACCAACCAAAATACCCATAAAATATGACTCTCGACAAAGTCTAGGACTCTCAAACTCACAAAAATACAGAAAACACATCTCTCGCTGAAGGCAGCTCAGCAAGAGGGGCTTACCGGCAGGACAAAAGCCGAGACCAGCCCAGCCCGAAATCCAAACTGTGGCCAGGCCCCAGGGTGGAAAGGAGGAGCTGAGCCTCCCAAGCTGCAGAGTGAGTCTACCCCGGGGCAGCAGATCTACAGCACCTGGAGGGATTTTCACATCTAGCAAGCCAGGATTACAGAAGGTCAGTAAAAGTGGAACTTTGAAACTTGATTTGGGGGAGGAAAAGCAGTTTGGCCAACCTGCCCCCAGGGCAAAGAAGCACTGGGGGAAGGGCAGGAACTGCTATAACCAGTGAATGCCCCCACTGGACGGCTTCAGAGCCCCTGCCCTGCAGACCCTGCAGGGAGCAGTCTGGATCTGGATCGTGGTCTTGGGAGGTGGTCCTGGGGTGCGCTCTCAGGAAGTCAATGCTCCGGCACCTGGGAAAACCCCAGTGATTTGGAACAGAGCTTTCCCTCCTGGAAGCAGAGTTCCACAAAGCTTAAAAAAAACCAACCAACCTATTAATTGATTGGACAACATGAGGAAAAGGGAGCAAAATAAGAAGAGCAATAAAATTCTAGAATCCTTTTTTGTGGACAAAAAGGATCAAACCATGGAATGGGAGGAAGACAATACAGTCAGAACTCCCACATCAAATGCTTACAAGACACTGGAAATATGCCTAGATGCTATAGATAATCTGAAAAAGGACTTTGAAAAACAAATTAGAGAAGTGGAGGAAAAACTGGGAAGAGAAATGAGAATGT
>JAQQSW010003214.1:0-14746 GCA_028646575.1 Pseudocheirus occidentalis | reverse complement strand
TAAAACGGGGATGATAATAGCACCAAAGTCCCAGGGCTGTTGTAAGGATCAAATGAAATAATATTTGGAAAAGTACTTAGCCCAGAGCCTGAAACATAGTAGGTGTTTTAGTAAACACTTTTTTCTACCCACACTTTATTTTATATAGGAAAACTGAATCACAGCTATGGATTTTCCCTTTGTTAATCCCTAGATCATTACCTGATTCGGGTTTTAGTTAGAACATACCTATTTCATACATATGTTAACATTGACATATATACAACATTAACATTAAATATGTACAACATATGAAATAACCTCTCATTAAGATTCAGTCTGGTATGTATATTATATTCTATTATTGAGTCTTATATGTGTATTCACATTTTTATTATACTAGTGATATACACTAGTCTCCTTCCTTCACATCTCAGCTAAAACTTCAGCTTCTTCTGCTCTGATAATCATCAACTGTATTATTTTTGTATGTGGCAAGTTTATTTATTAGAATGCGAGCCTCTTGAAAGCCGGGACTGATTTCTTGTATCCCCAGTACTTAGCAAAGTATGTTTGGCACAGAATAAGTTATTTGTTTACCTTAACATCTTCTGCTTTGATTAAACTGGCTGATCTGACTTAATTCTATGGGACAGCAGAGTCTATTACAGGAACCATATCCTTGTGCTTTGATATCAGTTAGAAAAATAATTTTTGTTGTCACTCAGTTTAAGAAATGTGCATTAAACGTCTATTTATCTGCATGAATTACTTAGTCACTAACATTTATTTTATCTTGAAAAAAATAAAAGTAGAACCAACAATCAGCATCCCATAGGGTAGTTCCCCCTTGGTGGGGTGGGGCAGGGAGTTGGTTTTAAATTATGGTATTTATAGTAATAATAGTTGGCAATTCATTTGTCACCAGCCGCTCTGCTTGGATCACCTCCCATCATTATCCTCATCATGCCCTGCTCAGCATAGACTTGATGGGGTGTTTGGGTGCCTGCGCTTGAACCCCAGTTCCAAAAATCACATCCTGTCCCAAAATCACATTTCTCCGTAACCTCAAATCTCGCTAGCCTCAAAACACTGTCTCAGGTACTTTCTCTCCAGCTCAAGGGCAGCATGTCCTTGCAAAATACTTATTTCTCCGATACAGTAGCAGCCAGATGCACCTATAGAATTTAGTAGTCTGAACCAGCTGTGTACTGGCTGAACTGGCTGTGTACTGGGTCATAAAGATATTTGCTACTCACTGACCTAGCCTATGTATCCTAGACTTAGTCATATGTATATACCCTTAACTTTATCTTGTCTATCAAAACATTGATGGGGGCAGCCAGGGTATTTCTCAGTCAGCCCTGACCATTAGCTGACTTAGTGATGTTTCAGGCCTAAAACCACACCTCCATGTAGCCCCTCCTTGGGCTATTTCTCAGTGAATTCTGGGCAATATGCATGCATGGTAGATATTACAACTTCATGTTCCTTTAAGAACTGACCACTGTAAAACTTGGGATTTCTTCAAATACCTTTGAAAGCAAAATAAAAAAAACAAAACAAAACTAAACAACACAGTACTCCAATATTTTTACTGTGGCACTAAGGTGACACTGGTATCTCAAAGACTTCGCCAGTGGCTCAAAGGCTCTGATAAGATATAGTAAGGTGGCAAGACTTCTATTATGCACCTGGTGACAGACTGTATGTCCGTCAGCAGAGCCTGAGCCTAGCTGAGCTCAGAGAAACCCATCACTAGTTTGATAACAAGGTGACGAATTTTTTTTTTATTTTGGCCACAGGTACTCTGGCCAAGGTACTTTACTAAGTTGTAAAGGGTCAGTGGCTGGTATTGGTAGAGGGAGTGGCCAAATTTAAAAAATAACGGATCACTGAAGTAATTTGGAATGGAAGAGAAAAAATTCTTTTAAACCATTCCAAGAACATACATATGTGTATATATGTATACACACACAAACATATACACACATATACATACATAATATATATGCATGTATGAATATATATGTTATACATATGAAGCTATGTGTGTGGCCCAATATTTTATTTCAGAGTAATTACTCAGTTAGGACCAATTATTTCTCTATAGCCCAGTAGTCACAGACACCAAATTTTCTCTTTCTTGTCTTCTAAATATATACAACATATGAAACAACCTCTCATTACGATTCAGCCTGGTAACAAATAAAAACTACAAGGTAGTAATTGTTTCAACAAATGAGAGACTTACAATTGCATTTCTTCTGAACAAATCTAAGCTTGCATGCTGTTCTGTAGGTAGATAACCGGATGCGATCCAAATCTTGGGCTCCTGGTGAAAGAAGTACATATATGCTGTGACTTACACTCAGAGGGAAATTTTATAATGTTCATAAGCAAAATAAACTTGGACTATAAAATGTACACTTTTATTAGCTCTCTCCTTCCTCTCTCCAAATCTTAAAACATATTTGCCATCACAAGTTTTGAAATGGTCTGCTCTATATAACCTGGTTTCAGCAGGGCTATTTATGCCTCCAGGGAATTGGGCATATCTATTCAACTTTGGAAATTTCATTGTGGATCACGTTCATGGAATAAAAAAAAATGGGAAGCTTAGCCTGCTGTGTCTGTCACTTTGTACAACAATCTGGTCCAGCTGTAGGCTAAAAGACAAACTGGCTAAGCTCCCATATCAAAGGGGAAATATCAACACTTGGCCATAGTAAAGCTTTTTATTTTTATTTTTATCTTTAAAAAAAAGAGGAATTAAAATGATCAGATAATGATCTCAGAAATACATATATTCTTTTAAACACCTTTTAAAATTCTGAACTTAATAATAAAACAGTCATTTCAATAGACAAAAATGAACAGAATATGAGGGTTATACATGAAAATGTGAATCTCTTTTGTGCATAGCTTGTTTAGAAAAAAAGTCTGTAAGAAATTCAACATGTGGTCAGGCATGGAGGTATGCACCTGTGACCCCTGCTATTGGGGAATCTGAAGTTGGTAGATCATGAGCTCAGGAGGTCTGTGCTTCAGTATAGGGATTAAGCTGATCCCTCATCCCCACTAGGTCCAGGGCTAACATGCTGGATGCTGGGGCACAGGAGTCCACTAGGTTCTCTTACTACTGAACCTGACTAGGTTGGAAATAGAACAGATCAAAGCTTCCATGGTAACGTGGGATTAATCTATGCATTGGTCACTGCATTTCCAGCATAGGCAAAAAAAGAGACATCCAGCATCCAAATATATGAATCAACAAATAAATAATCCAGCATGTAACATTCTGTCTTGCTTTGCTGTTGTTCAGTTGTGTCCAACTTTTTGTGACCCCATATGGGGTTTTCTTGACAAAGATACTGGAGCAATTTGCCATTTCCTTTGCTAGTATCATCAAGGCAGGAGTTAAGTGACTTGCCCCGGGTCACATAGCTAGTGAGTGTCTGAGGTCACATTTGAACTCGGGTCTTCCTGACTCTAGGCTCAAGCACGATACAGAGAGCCACCTAGCTAACACACTGGCTTATCCAGAAATAAAGATGGGCTTTGGATCTAGAGTCAAGAATATCTTAGTTCAACTCCAGGCTCAGATACTTAGTCACTGTGTGACATTAGGCAATTCACTCAACCTCTGTCTGACTCAGTTTCCTGTCTACGAAATGAGGATAATAGCACCTGCTTCCCAGGGTTGTTGTGTGGATAACATGAATAAATATGTTTAAAGTGCTTTGCAAACGTTAAAGCTCTATATAAATGCTGGTTGCTTTTATTGTTATTATAATTATAATTATATCTTGCTGGTGATTATAACTTAGATGTTATCCTGCATCTCTGGTTGGATAACTACTGGAGGTAATCAGGAAATACGGATTTATCTGCATCATTTGGGCTACTTGTGAGCTGGCTGATGAGGTTTACAATGATGAGGTTATCTCAATAATGAGCACAATGGAGAAGTCAGTCAGAGAGTCCCAAAGTAGTATGGCCAGGTAAGAAATGACAGCTAGCTAGGTCATCAATCTTAAGCAGAACGCTTGACCTTGGACTTCAGTTTCTTCATATGCAAACCCATTCCAGCTTTAATTTTCTGTGATCTGAGCCCTTCCTATATGTTCATATTATTATCATAGGGAGATATATGTATATATATATATATATATATATATATATATATATTATACACACACACACAAGGGCAGGACAAGTAGCTGGAGACTTTCAATCATGAATCTGAGTGTTTGAGATCAATTGCTATGATATAGAGAGGAGTGTATAAAATTCTTATTTCACGAATGTGTAAATACTTGTAAATCTGTAACACCTGTATCATTTCTGTTTACTTGTGGTTTGCTGGTAAAGAATGCTGGGTAAAATATGACAAAAAACGATTTGAACTGAAGATTTCATTTCACTAGAATTTCAAAAGCCACAGCTAATTAGGTGCCTCTTATGAAACTGAGGCTGGATGAACATATGTACTTCTCCTTTGATCACTTACCACTTCTTTAACTGTTAACTGGTTTCTCTAAATTCATTTTTTAACAGACTTTGCCAACAGCCCTGAGATTTTGTGACTTTGAGAGTTAGAACATTAATTACTCAACCTGATGAAAGTTTCATAGTCATTTGACTGAAACACAGGATCAGAGAACCTTTCCTTAGGAACCTTAGAGAGCATTTATCCTGACTTCTAATCCAAAGCAAAAATCTCATCTTTTATATCCTTGATGTCTTATGCTTGGTTTCTTCATATAATGGGAAGTTTATTACTTCACATGGAAGTTCATGCTATTTGTTAGAAAGTTCTCTAAATTGGGGCAAAATATTTCCCTGTAAAATCTATACTTAAAAGTCTCAGTTTTTTCCCCCTCAGAACTCAGCAGTTCTCAACCTGTGGGTTATGTTCAATTTGTAACAATGAAAATACATCCTGCATAACAGATATTTACATTATGATTCATAACAGTAGTGAAATTACAGTTATGAAGTAGCAACAAAAATAATTTTATGGTTGGGGGTCACCACAACATGAGGAATTGTATTAAAGGGTTGTGGCATTAGAAAGAATGAGAACCACTGCTCTAACCTGTTTATTGGAGCCTACTCTAATGCCCTTAAACACATCCTAGTCTCCTCCATTCATTGAAAACAACACGAAACAAACAAAATTTTATTACACCCTACCATCTCCTCAAGGTATTGTTCTTTATCTCTCTACTTTTTTTTTTAAAAAGCCAAACTCCTAGAAAAAAACATGACTCCACTTCCCTTCCCCTCTATCTTCAAAACTTTTCAATCTGGTTTCTGACCTTATCATTCACCTGCAACTGCTTTCTCTAGCTTAGATATTCCCTTAACTGATAAAACTAATGGTTTTCATTTCTCATCTTCAACCTGTCTACTGCCTTTAATGCTGTTACTCTACTTTGTATCTGCTGCCCTGATTTCATCTCAGTGGAATAAGATGCCCCTCCCAGGATAAGGCCATCATTTCTAACCTCACCACCAAACTGCTAACTTAAGCCCTGACAGACACTACCACCTCCCTCAGCCTCCTCTCCTCCATGACTGGAGGGCTGAAGAAAGGAAGTACTAGACTCCTCCCAATGCCTATGTTTATAGAGGACAGAGACTGTACTTAACTCACTCTACTTTGCCATTAGCTGTCCTTCCTGGTTTCAGCTCCATGGATGTCCCCCGGCACTGCATCATTCTAATTCCTTTCCTGCCTTCCTTTGTGTGGTCTCCCCCTTATAGACTGTAAACTCCTTGAGAACAGGGGTGGTCTTTGTTTTTATGAGTTGTATGCTCAACACTTAGCACACCGTCTGGCACAGGAGATTAAACACATAGGTACTTAATAAATTCTTGCTGATTAAATAACTGATTCATTTTAAATGCTAAGAAACCAAGAAACCATATGCTTAATTATTATAGGATTTTCCCAAAGAAGTCAGCACCACTAAAATGTAGTTTCTGGAATCTACTTCTTTCATCTCCCTGAAAAATAGGAGAATATTTGCTTATTTCCATTTGGAGGGGTATGTCTTTTTTTTTCTCAATAGTTGGGAACAGTGATTCTGTCATTGCATATAAAGGTTTTTTTTAAAAGTATCTGGGGGATACAATCTATCAGGATTAGAGACTTAAACTCGTGTAATGCCATTATATACTCCCTCTCCATTCCTATTCTCTCTCTCTTCCCCCCTCTGTCTCTCTCTTATTAATAGTCCCAATACTTCTATGTTCTTATTGTCCTAAGCATAACATTGCTTTGAATGTAACATAAAAAGTTCTAAGCATTCTAAGCTGCTCATTTTGGGCTTTTCCTGATACTAGTCTTAGAGTTTTTTGTTACTCCTTCATAATTGTCCTTGGTAATGGGCTCTCTTCCCATTTTTTTATATATGTCGTTCCGATTCTGACCTCATCAGAGAACTCATTATGTAGCCCCACTGGTCCTTTCAAATATACAGTGATATAGTGGATAGAAGGCTGGACTTCGAAGCAATAAATCCTCAGTTTGAATCCTAATTCAGAAATTTATTAGCTGTATGATTCTGGGTAAGTTACTTAACCTGTCTGGGTCCCAGTTTTGTCATCTGTAAAATGAAAGCTCTCTGAGATCCCTTCCAATTCCAAATCTATGATTTTATGACCCTTCCTTTTTTATTCACTGGGTTCACCTATGATTATGTTTAAAGAATTTGGGTGCTTTTATTTTTGAGTCTACTATCCCTCTTGGTATGCACACACATATGTGTAGATACAAATAGGTGTGTGTGTAAATGTGTGTGTGTGTGTGTGTGTGTGGCTATGGGATCATACCTATCTTTTGTCCTTTTCCTGGCACTTCAGCACTCAAGAAATGCTTATTGGCCTGTTGACTTGGCAGATGGTAGCATTAATAAATGCTTGTTGATCGACTGATTGTCTCAGGCCACAAAGTTAGTCCTTAGCAAATGTGGAGCTGGAACCTAGTTCAGAGTTCCCAGGCCAGCACACTTTTCAGTAGAACAAGAGCAGGCTTTGTGCTAGAACTACTTTGATAATCTTGTTAATATTATAATGAGTTGGTGTCGGAAGAGGAGGGGGAACATTTTCATTTTAAATGAATACTGCCTTCTCACAAGGGAATCAATAACTGGGAATTTTGTCTCAGTGTGGAAGATATTTTTTGAACAAAGGGGGCCTTTTTCTGCACCCCTTAAATTATGACACAAAGCAACTTATGCTTATCTGTGAGCCAAATATGGTTCTTAATTTAATCTTCTTTCCTCTACCTCCCTTATAGTGCTTCATGGAGAGAAGATCCTTGAAAAATGTTCACTTGAATTTGTTAGGTATTCTTGTCCATTATGTTCTAGGCCATAGGTCTGTATTGCTTTCTTTTACTGTCAATTCTTACATCTTGCTATTGTTTATTCATTGAACCTTGTATTTTGGGGCCCTAATACTTCTACCTTCCGAAATACCACCAATTCCTGGCAGAAGCGAATTTTTGGTATTTTCTTTTTTTCACTTACACATCTCAGTTTCTCCACCTTCTTTACTATTTTACTGAAAGCACCTGGGGAAACTAACATCCCTCCCCTCCCCTCCCCTCCCAACACACACACACACACACACACACACACACACACGCGTGCGCGCGCGCGCATTTTCCTCAGTCATACTAAGCCCTCTCTCCTAATTTGTACTCTGCACTCAGCATTTGGGTATCATAATCAATTCCTTCTTTTATAACCAGATAATTGTTTTATCCATCTGAATCCCATTTAAAGCTCTCTCCAGCTAACCATTTAGTACTCATTAGTACTGATTGAAAAGCAACCTCCTTAGTGATTGTGAATGACAGTCAGATGTGTTTGGTTGTTTGGGAATGATACCTGAGTCTTATTTAGCATACTTGAGGAAGAAAGATGTACCTTTGTTTAGTTTGTTTAACTACTCTTATTCCTATAATCAAATAGAAATGTGTTCCAAAGTAATCAAAAGTATCTTATTAGGCTCTCTAATTACTCATAAAACCATTCATTAAACCCCACAAAATCCCTAAAAACTTCATAATGAAAAGCTCAAGTTACAACTGGGGGAAAATAGCATAGTTAACCTTACCAATACACCCCTGTCTAGAGTCCTCTTCTATTCTCTCTTTATACTTTCTATTTTGATGATTTTATTAGCTCCCATGGGTTCAACTAGAGTCTCTATGAAGAAATAGATCCTACATTTACATATATAATCCTTTTCTCTCTACTGAGCTTGAGTCTTCAATTGCCAATTTGCCTGGTGGACATCTCTAATTGGATATCCCAAACAGATCTCATCTTTCCCCCTTCATCTTTGCTCCTCCTCTGTATGCCTGTTTTGGTTGAGGATACCACAATTAATCAATAAACATTTATTAACTGCCAGTCACTGTGCAAGATACTGAGGACAGAAAGACAAAAGTGACAATATTCCCTACTTTCAGGGATTATTTCCAAGGCTGCTTTACAATTTAATAGGGAGAGACAACATAGAGATATACAGGGTGTTCTTAAAGTCTGGACACATAGAAAATCTCATTAACTATGCCTATTTTCAAGAAATGAAATGAATGAAATTTCCAAAAACATTCTATTTTAATTAGCATAAATGAAATTTCATAGGAAGACAGAGGAAGCCATAGAAGACATATAGGAAATCTCATTAATTAATTAATCCCATTAATATGGAGAATAGTCCCCAATAGCTAATTTAAGAAAATATTGAAAATTTCATTCATTTCATATTTTGGGAAATATGCATAGGATATTTCCTATGTGTCCAGACTTGTATACAAAATAGATAGAAGGTGATTTCTGGAGAAAGGGTCAAGCAACTTGGGTGGGGTGGGGGAAGAGGGTGAGTCCACCAGGTTCACGACTGCCCTTGGAGCCACCCCCAATTCTTCACAATCCCTCACTCTCTCTACATCCAATTAGTCGCCGAGTCTTGTCAATTTGGCCTAAATAGTCTTTCTCCTCATAATCACCACCTAGCTCATACCCCCATGACTTCTCATCTGGACTACTGCAATGACCTCCGTAGCCACGCTCATTCTCTTCTCTCCCCAGTCCGTTTTCCATACAACTTTTCACATGGATATTCCTAAAGCACAACTGGGGGAAATTACGTGACAGTCTTGCTCAAAAAACTTCAGCGGTTCCCTATGGCCTTGAGGATAAAATACCAATGCCTCTGTTTGTTACTTAAAGCCCTTCACAGTCCGTGTCTAAATTATCTTTCCAACTGGTTTCACAGACTCATCTTTTTTTTTTTTTTGCTTTTTTTTTGGAGGGCAGTTGGGGTTAAGTGACTTGCCCAAGGTCACATGGCTAGCTTTTTTTTTTTTTTTTGGGTTTGTGTGTGTTAAGTGTCTGAGGCCAGATTTGAACTCAGGTACTCCTGACTCCAGGGCCGGTGCTCTATTCACTGTGCCACCTAGCTGCCCCATCACAGACTCATCTTTATGAATTATTTTTTAGCCAAATTGGCCTACATGTGGCTCCCCTACACTCAATCTCTCCTCTTTGTGACTTTGCACAAGTGATCTATCCCCTATACCTGAAATGCTTCCCCCTCCCATCCTTCACCTCGTCAGGAACTCCTTCATTCTCTTTCATGCTCAGCTTGAATACTTTTCTACAAGAAGCCTTACCTTGTTTCTCCAGTTGTCAATATCCCTCCCTCCTCACCAATTACTTCATATTTTTTTCATTTGCTTATTTGTGTACATGTTATTTCTCTTCAGTAGAATACAAGTTTCTTTGAGAGAAGGGATGAGTTTATTTTTTGACCTTGGATCTCCAGACCCTTATACAGTGTTTGGTGTATGGAGTAGGTACTAAATAAATACTTACTGAATTCAACAGGTAAAAAAATGAATAGCCACTGTTTCCATCTATACACAATTTATGTTCACCAGTCTTTTAATTTGATAGGGTATTGCCAAAAGAAAAATTAATTAAGTTAAATTCAAGTATCTGCAATGTTACTGTAGATAAATAGTTTTATAATACTAAGCCCAGAACTTTTTTATTCTAAGTTACTAAAACAATAACAAAAAATCAAACCAAAACAAACCAAAAAAAAAAAACCAACCTTCCCCTTTTTTCAAGCAGCCCTTAGGACCATTTATTTTTTTTTTTTGATGGTTAGTCACAGTGCTCTGAGGTAGGACCTCATGACATTTTAAGCTTATTAAAAGTCTGTGGTTGAATACCTAAGGTGTATTCTTGCTCTGATCTTCCATGATTCTACTTGTGCCTTTGATTTCAGCCCCTCCACCCTTTATTCCTCTGGTCAACCCTTCCCTCTCATCTATCTTTAGTTTCTTGTTCTCTACTGGTTCCTTCCTGTCTGCCTAAAAATTCTCCCCAATCCTGAAAGAAATACAATAAATAGACGAAAAGCCTTTATTCTTAGGCCCCATTCATCTGTCTTTGATCTCTTTTCTCCCATTCACAGGTAATATTTAAAAAAAAAATTTACGCCAAATGGCTATCATTTCCCCAGCTTCTATCCTTCTGTCCCCACTCCCTGACTAAAACTGCTCTTTCAAAGAATATTGCAGAGTAAAGAGGTCCTGGCTAAAATTTCAGTTTTTCTCCTTACTCACTTGGACAAGTCACTTAATCTTCAAGGGGATAAGAAAGATCTCCATGGGATGATATTTAAGGTCTCTTTGAACTCTAAATCTTATGATTTAAAGTCACAAATGACCTTTTAAATGTCAAATCCGATGACTTTTTTTGCAGCCCTAATTTTCTGTGACTTCTCGAAATTATTTCTAGTTATTATCTGCTGCCCTGACTTCATAGATAATACGATCTCCTGGTTATCCTTTGTGAGGACCTCAGTAGCCCCACTATGTGAAAGAGTCCTGGGGATGCTCAAATTCCCCAGTTACCCTGCCAGCATAAAGGCTGAAGTAACAGCTAAAAGTCCCTTTTTCTGAAGAGGGGGAGATTAAATATCAACTAGTCATTAATTCCCTAGGCATTCTCTCCAACATGAATCAGTGCCATTCCTTGAACCTTGACCAGCTATACCAACCTCAAGTTTCCTGCTTTAATCCTGCTTTGATCAGTTTCCTCAATACTTTTTCTTTCATTCATCACTTATTAATCCCACTACCAGCCTGAACTACTGTAATAACAACTTTCTAATAGGTCACTTTCACTGCTCTAATTCATTGTGATACTTACAGAGAACTTTATGTTTTGTAAAGTGTTTTGCTATATTATCTCATTTCCTTATTATTATCAATTTGCACAACTATCAGATGCGTTTACCTTCTATATAGATATGGTCATGTCACTCTTCTGTTTAAAACCTTGCAATCGCTCCCTACTGTACATAGAGTTTATCTTAAACTCCTTAGTCTGGTCAGTTCCAAGACCTCCACTGTGTGGAATCACTTAATTTCTCCAGATTTATCTCAGATCATTCCCTTTCACTTGGTCTATGCACCAGTAGATGGGTAGATGGTGGGGAAATAGAGAGCATTATGTATAAACTTTTTAAAAGTTTACTTGTGAATGGGAGAAAACAAATCAAAGTTGGGTAATGCAGAAATAAGGATTTCTTCCCCATTACATATTCCATTTCTAGGTCTCTCAGCCCTGATGGGTCTAGGTCTCTACTTCCCAGTAACCTCCTCACCATCATCTCTCCAGTCCTTCCCCCTCCATGGCAGATCCATTCTCCCTGATTTCCAACTCCTCTCCATGTGTTGTCTTCCCTCATTAGAAGTCAGGTTAGTCTTGCTTGTTTATATTTGTATGCCCTGTGCTTAACAGTTTTGCCTGTTATTTCCATCCTTAACTTTAATTTCCTTTCCTTTTGTTAGGTCTAACACTGCCCTGGTACTACTAGAGTTTTGAAGGATGATAAAGAAAAATCTGAATCTCATCACCCAAGACTTCTTAAGCATCAAACAGATGAGACTACTAAAGCTAACATTGACAAAGTGCAGCAATATTGGCATTGCCTAACCTCCAATCCCCCTTAAAACAAATGAAAAAAAATTAAGTTTGCTTTTTATTGCTCTTTCTTATGCATGAAAGATGAGACAGAGAGCCAACAAGAGAACAGCTTTTTATCGCTGTAGTTTTTTTCTTTAAGTATTTTTCTTCAATGCCAAATACCTCTTCCCTTATGAATATGGAAATGAGCCTTAGAACTTAAGGGAGACAGCCAATTTAATTTTATAAACAAAAACCAACCACCCTCTTTTCTTTCTTTCTTGCAAAAACATAGGCACTGATGCCAATCAGTGACCAATACATTCACCTTTCTCTAGGTTCTCCCTTGTAGTCACTAAGTACAAGTCTTGGCTCTCTGCCTCTATTTACGTAGTAACTTGCCTCAGAGCTATTTTTATCTTTTATTTTTCTTTGTGCTTTGCAGGTAATGGTTAGTAGGACAGATTCTCCTTCTCTGCATGAGATGGGAATAACAGATGACAGTTTGGCAAGCTAGTCTGGCATTGTAACTGGGTCTGATTCCTCTTCCTTATATGAACCTGGGATTTCTGTCTCTTTGCAGTCTACCCTTTAAAGAAGAAAATCTTGGCATCACATGGTATTTACCATGTAAAATCTTCAGTTCAAAGATCTATGTCTACACAGGTATATGTATATAGATGTGTAGGTCTAAAATTATTATTTCATCTGTGTAGGGGTCCCTTCCCACATGAAAACTCCTTCCACTAATGCATATCTGCAACCAACCCAGAGTTGTAGAGAGTTGCCTGGGGCATTGAGAAATTCAGTGAGTTATTCATTGAGCTCACACTACCAATATGCATCAGAGGAAGGATCTGAACCCAGGTTTTCCTTACTGTATGATTTGTACTCTGGGAAATGGCCTCTCCACAACATATGTTAGACTTTGCAACTTAAGACTAATTTCTATTTTAATTCCTGTGAAATATTACATAATATCAGGAAAGTGTATTAAAATGTCCAGTAAAAGATCGGACATATGAAAGACTTTTGCAGGTAGGGAAAATACAAAGCTACAAAGTTTGTACATAGCTTTTGCCTGTTTGGCAATGAGTAATTCAGAGTAAGATAAGAACTAGATGGGTGATGTCACTGGCATAGGGAACCTACTGATGAATAGGCTCTCTCAATCAGTTCATGTTAATGTTTTATCTCTCAATTATGGTTTCAGAAAGTTGCCTAGAGCAGTGGTGTCAAATTGGACTAGAGATGGGGGCCACCAACCTCCTACATAAGGATGCCTGTGCATCACATATTGACACAGAAAACAATATATTAATATTACCAATGACAAAATCTATTTCATGTATCTATGATCTATTGTATTTTTATTTTGTTAAATATTTCCAAATTGTCTTTTATTCTAGCTCTACACCATTTGGGAATGTTGCAGACTTCTGGCCCAGAGCAACAAAAATTCACCACTTGTTCAGGGTCATGTAGCCGATAGATGTCCCAAGTGAGACTTCTGACTCTGAAGCCACTGTGCCACTACTAAAGGCAGCAATAATAAAATTCAGAGTATGTTTCTAAATCGCTCCATACTTACTGATAAGAAATTCAGAGAAATGAGAAATTAAGAGAACATTTCTTAAAAGCTCCATACTTACTCATTTCTGCAAATAGCTGTCTTCTTTCTGCCATGTTATTTCCTCTTTTCCCACTATCTTCAATCATTCTATGGAACAAAATGATTACAAGGTATTATTATCCTCAAGCTACTGAGGAATTCATTCTATTTGGAAATAAATTCATAAGCTGTATTTATTATATAAACACAGAAAAGGCATTTTTAAATAAAACTACATTAAAATGGTATAGCCCCTACTTTTCATTAACAGAAGAAACTTCTAATGTAAGTCACTACCCACATATTTTCCATATGTGACTTTGTTATGATATGGAGTCAAAACAATAAGCATTTACTAAGCATTTATTATGTACCAGGTATAGCACCAAGTGGGCCGCTTGGGGTGTGATGGGTAGAGTACCAGGACTGAAGTTAGGAAGACTCATGTTCTGAGTTCAAATGTGACATCAGACACTTATTAGCTGTGTGACCCTGGGAAAGTCACTTAATCCTGTTTGCCTCAGTTTCTTCATCTGTAAAGTGATTTGGAGAAGGAAATGGCAAACCATTCCAGCATCTTTGCCAAGAAAACCCCAAATGGGATCACAAAGAGTTGGACATGATTGAAAAGACTGAACAACAACAACAGTGCTAAGTGCTGGAGATACAAAGAAGGCCAAGAGAAAAAGAAAGAAAGAAAGAAAGAAAGAAAGAAAGAAAGGAAGGAAGAAAGAAAGAAAGGAATGAAGGAAGGAAAGAAGGGAGGAAGGAAAGAAGGGAGGAAGGAAGAAAGAAGGAAGGAAAGAAGGAAAGAAAGGAAGAAAAAAGAAAGAAAAGGAAGGGAGCAAGGAAGGGAGAGAGAGACAGAGAGAGAGACAAAGAGAAAGAGAGAGAGGCAGAGACAGAGACAGAAAGAGAGAGGAAGGAAGGAAGAAAGGAAGGAAGGAAGGAAGGGAGGAAGGAAGAAAGAAGGAAGGAAAGAAAGAAAGGAAGAAAAAAGAAAGAAAGGGAAGGGAGGAAGGAAGGGAGAGAGAGACACAGAGAGAGAGAGGGAGAGACAAAGACAAAGAGAGAGAGGCAGAGACAGAGACAGAAAGAGAGAAGAAGGAAGGAAGGAAGGAAGGACGGAAGAAAGGAAGGAAGGAAG